>APFE030180315.1:57286-72581 GCA_000404065.3 Pinus taeda | reverse complement strand
TAAGTATAAAAAGACGTTTTATTTATTTACCATACCTCCACTTTACTTATATTTTTATTTGTTTACACCCTTCATGTATATAAGGTGACTTATGGAGTAAATATAAAAAATGCTTTATTTATTTACCATACCTCTCATTTATTTATATTTTTATTAATTTACCATACCTCTTTTATAAATATGGTATTTGGCCCATAGGATTCACTTAAATCAAACCTATTCTTGAAAATTAGGGCGAATGGAAGGTTGTAACTCCAAATTTCAAGGGCTAAATTTACCTTTTTTACCCTCTCCCTTAAAATAAGGTGGGCTAACCTTCATACCTAATTTTTTTATAAAATAAATTTGAGGCGATTTGTAAAAATTTAATATGATACAAAATATTTGCCCACTAAAAATTTAAAACCCCTTAATTTCGCCTAAGGGCGAAAATTCGCCCCTAAAATTTTCCATGATTACATTGTGGGAGAATATTAACACAAATTTGAAAAGATCTACCACATTCCATCCACAGATAGATGGGAAGACAGAAGTAGTCGACAATAATTTGGTACAACCTTCGAGGGGATATCACCAGAAGCATTTGAAGACAAAGGATGAAAGTTTTGCATATATACAACATTCTTACAACACAACGTTCTACAGTTCTATAGGAAAGTCCCCATTTGTTACTTGTTTCTTCCACCTTCACCTTTGGATATTCCGTACGGCTAACAAGGAGTGAGGGAAGATATTAAATGAGATACTTTGAGGGTTCAAAATTTTATAGATAAGAGAAGGAAAATTCAACTACAGGTATAAGGCACACTACAAAAGTTGTAGGAGAAGTATAAGGCCAGGCATGATCAGCACAAAATAGAGAAATCTTTCAAGGTGGGAGATAGGGTATGGCTACAATTCAACAAAGAGAGGTTGTAGGGGCTTGGTATGAAAATCAAGGCTCTGATTAATGGTCCCTTTGAGACACTAAAAAAGGTATGTGATAATTCCTATAAACTCATTTTACCACCATATATGTGCATTTAATCAGTTGTGGATATAGCTAATTTAAAACTCTATGAGCTTTCCATGCTACATTAGGAAGAGGAACATGTCGTACCTTATGTGGAGGATTTGGCACTAGATGCTCAGGTAGGGTTAAAAAAAGATATAGATTTGCATAAGAGGTCAAGAACTACAAGACAGGGACAACATGACCTTTGGAAAATTGGGTTGAAGGTACACCTTCCACACAAAGCTAAATGGTACACTAGAGAGAAGGTCAAGGAAAAATTTCCTCTCCTCATTCAATAAAATCTTATGGGGAGGAAAAGTATATAAAAATGGGGAGTTGTGATCCATATTGGATCATGGTATTAGTTTTTATCCATCTTTATGCATTCTGAGTGGGAAAAGTCAAGGAATAAGTTCATGGAACTATTTTTAATGACGAGACCTAGCTTGGCAAAACAGGGTCTCAAACTTTCTTGGAGCGTTTTGAGGCATCACACGATTTTCTTTTGGGGGTGAAACTTTGTCAATTTAGCACAAAATATTTTATTTATGTTCTACACAAAAGTATCTTTCCAACAACACAAGAAGTGCATCAATCAGTGTTTGCATCCAAAATTTATGCCACTTAGAAGTTGACCTTCCTGTTTTCACACCATAATTCGGGAGGATGTCGCATCACCGCACATTATTCATGGAAAAGGAACTAGCATGATGTTTTTGATGTAAAATATTTTAAAAGAGTCTATATTATAACTCTAGTTAAGATTTTATATAGTCAAACTTAGTCGCTAATAGGTTTTCAAACTATGTGATAATCGGGCCACTAGGAAAAAGAGACATTCCATTCTTTTGGGAGAATTTTGTTCCATAGTTGCCCAAAAATAGCTAGAAGAGATAGGAGGTAGAGCATATAGACAGGATTTGTGCACTATAGCATTCCATGGGCTACAGGCATTACTTCTTTGTATCTGCAGCCTTATTTTTTAGACAGAGAAAGAGACCAAAGTGGCCTTATCTTCTAGTTGGGTTTTCTCCTGAAAGGGTTTCCCATAGCATATTTTTTGTCTTATGTCTATATGTGTTCTTATTTTTTCATTCTCTACTTTTATCCATAATTTCCATTCACATGCATGCACTAATTACAGTTAATTTTACAAATATAGAAGTTTAATAAAACTGTAATAGTGTAAAAATTCGGAATTTAGATATATTATTATTAGATATGTTGTAACGAACTATCATGTGGAATAATAATGACAGTTTATAGATCATTGCATAGGTATATATGGAACATATGACATGGATACTCTTGGAATAACCACAACAAACATTCATGTGACTGTTTGTTTGAAAACCACACAAACTATGTGATGTTTTAGTGGACAGTTGCACAAACTGTGTGGCGTTCATGGAGTAGTTCTAGCTATTTGGTGGACAACCATGAAACTACACTGGTAACTATTTCTACAAGGTGTGTGACTATTTCTAGAGTAGTCAAGAGGAACATTTTCATACAAACCATACAAACTACAGTGCTTTCTAATGGAATCTCGTGCAAAATTTATGATTTTGTAGTTAATAGTTGCACATGTAACTTTCGTTTCTATTATTTGAGAAATCATGCAAAATTAAATTATGTGTATGTAGTTAGAAAATATGTAAATTATACTTTCATAATAATATGGAATATTTCTAAAATTTTTAATTAAGATAAAATATATGTAGATACTAACTTGATATATTAGAGAGCCATGCCTATTCATTTTCATAAGTGGGACTATGAGGTCCTACAAGTATAGGTTTGTGAGGATCCTACGAGGTGTACAAGTATATTCCATACTCCCTCTACTTCTATTAATGAATTAAGCAATATTTGCAGTTTCCATGGAGCACAACCCATAAGGCTTAGATTAACACGGTCTACCCACCACTTGTGTTAATTTGTTAAATAATATTTGTAGTTTTTGTGAAATAGTTTGAATAGAACATGGCTAGATTTTTATTCATGAAATTTAAAACTCGTAATATTTTAATCATGGAATGCCTTAACATAATACCTTATCCCCGCTCACTTAAAGCTAATAAAACTTAATAAAAAAAAAAAAAAATTAAAAAAATTGACTTTTGTTTTTAAATATATATTTTGAAAAATAATACAAGATATTTTTTTAAACAAATAATAATAATATTAAAAAATTAAAATATTTTTTTAAATAAAAGTAGAGTAATAACCATATAATAAATAATTGAAAAACTAATCATCATTATATTATTATATAACCAAATTATTTTCGATTTCTAATTTTTCATAAATTATTTTCTATTAAAAAAAATCATTATTTTTTTCATGATTTTTTTTGTAAGAATACATTAAATTTTGAGGGAAAAAATGTTTAAGAAATAAGTAAAATTAAAATAAAGAACAAGAGATCAATTATTAACAAAGGCACTTATGTGTTAAAAGGGTTCATCTAGGATATCGAAAGAACATGTAGTTATATGTTTAATATTAAGTAAATATATACATCGCGTTGATAAAAACTATATTAATAAGTTTTTCCTACTAGTTAGTGATAATCAATTTTATTAAAATCTCAAATATGGATTATTTAAAATATCTACAAAATAGAATTTAATCATTATATAATTTTAAAAATTTGTTTTGAACATAAATATAAAATAATATGTTTATGAATTTAACGAACAGAATTGAAGTTCGAAATAAATATATATATATATATTAATTGGAAAATACATATTTGAATGGATTAATGGTTAAGAGCATGTGTTTTTTCTAAGATGTTACATGGTCAAATTTAAAGAAGGTTAAAGTATGTACACTTTTGTAGACTTTAGTAGTCAAATCATTGCAAAAAAAGTCTCATACACCAAATTTGTAAATGTTCTTCATTTTCATTATTTAATTGGTTTCTCAGATGTTACAAGAATCAACATAGCCGTCAACTCTCAAGTATTGGTCCAATGTGTGTATTGTTCTATTAAACAAAGTCCAAAGATGTGACCAAAGATAAAATAAGATGTGAGCATTGTGGAGAATGGGCCAATATCTTCATGCCCAGAATGTTTTTTATATGGAAATGTATCCAGATGAGGAATCCCATGGAAATAGTAATAATAAAAAAATGAAGATGACAAAAAAGATGAGTGCAAATGCCTAAAGAAGGATAGGCACCTTTAGTTGTAGCATCTGCATTACATATCCAAAAGCACGTCCATATTTATCAAAAAGTTCTTCCCATGAAATAATCCATGAGTTTAAAAGGAACTAAAGGATTGGGAAAGTTCAAATAGGAGGAACTTGAACTCCTCATTTCAGAACAAATACCTAAGGTATCACTCCCAATGCTCCCACTACTGAAAACCAGGAATTGCAGTGCACTTTTACCATTGTAGTAGACAAGACAATAGAGTTTGACAAGTGTTGATCCATTTTCATCTATCACCTTTCACTTTTGGTCATTCACTATATCAAAATTTGTTTCTTTCTTCCTCTCTTCAAAATTCACCATGTGTCATAAAAGTTATTAAGTATCAAGGAAATTTTCACAACACTTAGTCAAATTTCAAAAAATTGCAGAAATCCATGTTGTGTGGAGATTCTTATCTTTAAACAAAGTTCCCTACATTCGACATTGGCTTATCCTCCAACCATATTATTTCCCATGTACAATGGTATTTCTTCACATTCCCACACTCTCACACTCCCACACTTTGCACATCGACACTTTGCACAAATAATTCTCCTACACGATATTTGCTTCACAATTAACCATTTTATATGATTATGGTGTGAAAAGCCTTGGATACCCATACCCCACACGTTTCTTAGCTCTACTTGTCTTTAATTTTTCACTCCTATATAATTCTTGTATACTTGGTAAAATTTATAATTTTCTATTTATATGCCTTACACACTTCTCGACGGCCACTTATGATTCATGAATGAGATTTTGATTTAGAAGGTAAAAGCCATTAATTTGGGGTTAATATGGATTTATCATCACATTTTCCCATGAACTACTAGCTTTTTCAATTAAATCCCATTTCTTGAAGAAAATTGCATGTGATGAAAGGATTCTTTAGTAAATGATATTCATGAATCAAGCCCTTAAAAAATTAATGTTGTGTACTTCAAGAACTGATAGTCTCACATATATAAAAATGCATTGGAAAAATAAGGAATAGGATAACTAGATGAAGAAAAGAACCCATTTTCGATATTTTCTTATTACCTTACGGAGAAAGATAAATACTTCCATTGATCTACCACATATCAGTGGTTCTTAAATCTTACACTATAGTAGAAAATCCAGAACAACATTTGGAGGACTAGTTTGGTAAAACCACAGTGTGTACATGCAGTATTTAGTTTCAAGGAGCTCATTTCCTAATTTTCTTGATGATTTGATGCCAAGAGAATAACATTTTGAGTGAGAATTAAAAGAAAGAATTGTGTCTTTTTAACTACTAAATTTTTAGAGTGACACTCTAACTTCCCAACCCTAATAGAATTCTAAAGATTTCTAATACAAACTTTTCTATATTCTCATCTTGATGGGTCATATTGATTTGAAACTAAACAAAAACACAAAAAATTACAGATTTAACCATAAATACATAGATGCAATAGAAATAACACTTCATTGCATTAATATCAAAATACAAAAATATGCTTACGAATAGAATGCAAATAAACTAGCTCAGGCGATGGTAGCTCACCTATGAGAAGCGACGGGGTGGATACATTCCTCTAAACTGTGTTACAACAAGGCTCAAGGGCCTATTCATTATTGTGGGAAAACCTTAACAACTAAAACCCTAACCCTAGGAGATGGAACGCCAAGAGTCTGTGGGCCTTGTTCAGGTTAGTTGGGCAACCAACTTCCAATGGTCGTAACATGGTCATATTATCTTTGTTTTGCATGTACAATACCTTGTTGGAAAGGTTTATCTGAGTAATATAGAATTTTAAATAGGGCCATATAATTATGGGCCTGTTGCAAACCTCAAAAAATTTCAATTTAGGGGGTCAAAACTGCTCTAGAAGTTTAGGACCTGAAAAACTGCTAAAAATAGTAAATGTTGCAATAACCAAGGAAATAGATGAAAACAATTGGTGATCTAGGTGCAATAGGTGGGTGGCCACCAATATCCACCTAGATCAGTCCTCCCTCATTAGGAAGCAATCATCCCCATTGCATGTACACCCTCCATGAGGTGAAGAAATTTTTGTTGAAACTGGTCCCTCGTGAACCATTTGCCCTAGTGAAGGAGTTGGCCTGCTTTGACAACTCGATATAGTTGAATCCTCTATTGGTGAGAGTTCTTTATCAGTATGTCAATGATCTAATGATTTTAGCTTTGTTGGTGTAAGTTTCTTTGCAATGTCGAATGTGTTCAACAATGGTGGGAAGTATGTCCGAAGGCAGTATACATTTAGCACTAGGTGCAGACTAAGGAATGGTGGAATGTTGAGCTTGAAGGCATTGTCCCATAAAGCCTTGGTGATTGTGCATGGCCCATATTTGAGTGGGAAAAGCTTATGGTGAGGTCCAGCAAGGCACTCCTTATGAAAATGTAGCCAAACTTAATCGCCCATATGGAACTTGTGTGACATTCGATGTTGATCATAGTGCTTCTTGTATTTCACATTAGCTCTATATAATATATCATGTACCTGTTGGAGGACGTGTTGAATGCACTCAATGAATTTTTTAGCCCTGTTGGCTTTGGACTAGATGTGAGACCAATCTTCCTGAGTAGCTGCAAATGATATGGTCACATCAATGGGACATAAAGGCTAAAATCCTAGCCCTACTTGAAAGTGGTTTTGGCCCATTGAACTATGGATAGCTCTATTGCATATGTGTTATACATGGGGGGGATTTCATCCCATGTACATAGATGCTTCGAGTTGTACATGTGGATAATGTGTATGATCATCTGGTTGACAACCTTTCTTTAGCCATCTGTTTGGGGGTGGAAATTCATGGACTTATTAAGTTTGGTATCTAGCATCAACCAAAGACTTGACCAAAATGGACTTCGGAATCTGTTGTCCCTATATGAGATAATGGACTATGGGATGCCAAATTGTACCCACACACGCTCAAAGAAGAGATTAGTAGTGGCCTCTACTGTGATACTCTTCTTGCAGGCCACCATGATGGCCATCTTAGAGAATATGTCGATGACCAAGCAAGCACAATCATTATCATGTTTAGTAGAAGGAATGTCCAACATGTAATCCATGGAGATGGATTCTCAAGGTCAAACAGGAGTAGGTAGAGGAGTATATAGGTCTTGCTTCTTGATGGTTGGTTTGGAAATGATGTAGGTCATGTAGGATCTAATGTATTTCCCAACATCCTAACGAAGGTTTGGCCAATAAAAATACTTCTCCAATACTACCATTATTTTCCCTACTCTGAAGTGTCTAGTGACTCGTTTGTAGTGCGCCTCCCAAATCATCTTGGAACGCTCACTTGATGGAACATAGATGTGTCCCAAGTGGCATAATAGTGCATCCTAGAGGTTAAAATTTGGAACTTGCTTACCTTCGAGGAGTGTCTGGTATGTTCTACCAAATTCTAGATCACTCTTGTAAATATGTGGCAACCCTAAAGTCTCATGCCCACAAGAGTTGAGAATAGTGATCAACGCCATGATTGGTGCTTGGCTAAGGTAGTCTACAAAATTATTGGTGTTGCCCTTCTTTTAATTAATTTTCAAATGGAACTACTGTAGGTATGTAGACCATTTATGATGGCGATTATTTTGAAACTTTCCTTGTATATTTATGAACTTCAAGGGTCGGTGGTCTATGTGGATGATTGTTTCCTTTCTTATAATGTAATGCTTCCATTGACGATAGGCATGCAAAATAGAATAAATTTCTTTGTCATAAGTGGGATACTTTCGAAATCTATATAAAATTCTATCACTTTTTTAATCCATTGGATGCCCCTACTGAGTAAGAATTGCACCAATAGCATATTCAGAGGCGTTTATCTCAATCTCAAATGGTTGTTGCACGTGTGGTAATGTGAGCATTGGTGCAGAGCAGAGGTGATTCTTTAACTCGGAAAATGCCTTCTATTTGGTTTGAGACCAAAAAAAAATTGCTTTCGCTCCGCCCTTGGTTACTCAACTTAAAGGCCAAGTGATATAAGAGAACCCCAACATGACTCTGCAGTAGAAATTGGCAAGACCTAGAAAGTTGTAGAGCTGTGGTGTAGGTAAATTCTCGATGCAGACAAAGATAATTACTCTAGCCCGAGAGAGCAGTTCTAGCCACAAAAAAACAATCTGGTAAAAACTTCTTTAGGCTAGAATCAAATAAGAGGGCCTACCTCTTAGAATGTTATTCCGCTTGGTGATGATCCTACTTTCTTACTCTAGCTACCATTCCTTTCCTTCCTTTGAATACCTGAAACAAGAAAACAAACAACAACAACAAACGTGATAGCATACAAATTGCATTCAGCCTACTTAAAAGGTCAAGGAATCTTAAGCCATCAAATATGAGAGAACACTTAATTTATGAAATCAATCAATAGTTGTATTCATATAAGTTTAGAAAGAGATTACAACCAAAGCCTTGACGTTGCAAGTCTCCTCCGACGTATCCGGGTTCCCACACCTCCACTAGCATCTCATGGATAGCCCCAACAATGGAAGTTTTGAGGCTTCTTCCATTTAGTTCTAAACCAAACCAAACACACTCTTCTCCCACCACAAACATAAACTATAAGGCTACAAGCTATGATATCTTGCTTGTTCTTCAAGCTCGAAAAATACTAAGACTAGTTTAGCTTGGAAAAGGAGGAGTTTATATAGATTTGATGAAGGGGAGATGGTTCCTCTTATGATGGGAGAGGGCTTATCTCTTTGGTTTGTTCCATCTTATTAGGGGAAAGGAGCCCAAAATGACTTCCTCAACTCCATCCAGCTCAAGCATTTACCATACTTCCGTTATGAAGCTTTTAGACCTAGAAGCTTTGACTCCATATTTAAAAAACTTGCCCAAAGAGGATCAACACAACTGAGAAAAGGCTAATTTGTGCCATACAATGCTAGGCCAAGTTTCAGACTCTGCAAATTAGCATGAGGAAGGAAAGGGTCATTAGCGTTGGTCTTGTAAACTGGGGTAAGAGGAAGATTCTTGGGAAGTGATGCAAAAGGGAAATGTTTTACTCATGAAGAGGGACAGAATGGGAGTCTCTTCATGATGGGAAATATTGTAGGGTTCACTGTAGAGGTCCTCCAGGATCAAGGAACGAGGAGTACAGGGACAGTGACAAAGTGTTTTGTAACAACAGCACTATTAGAGTGGTTAGGGTTGGCCAATCCTGAATGACTTGTATCTTGTCTATGTCCACATGCACACCCTTCTCATTAATTATGTACCCCATATATTGAACCTGGGTCATGCCAAAAGTTCATTTCTCCAAATTGGCACACAACTTGTGTTGTCATAGGGTTTGAAGGACCTATCAAATATGGTGGAGGTGCTCTTCCCAAATCTAGTTGAAGATCAAGATGTCATCTAAATATGCCACCATGAATGAATTGGTGAAGGTTTGTAAGATGTCTTCCATAAAAAACATGAAGGTTTATGGGGCATATGTCAACCCAAAAAGCATGAGCAACCATTCGAAAAGGCCCTCCTTGGATTTGAACGAAGTCTTCCACACATCAGAGGGTTTGATAGGAACCTGGTGATAATCATATTTCAAGTCAATTTTGCTGAAATATTTGGCCCGCTTGAGTTGGTCCAGAAGGTCATCAATCTGTGGGATTGGGTACCAGTTTCAAATAGTGATCTTTTTGAACACTTGATAGTCAATACAGAGTCTCCAGGTCTTGTCTTTATTTTATACCAATATAATTGGGCTCCCGTAGGGTGATGAGCTTGGCTCAATTTCCCCTTTCTACAATAGCTCCTGAATCTAACTCTTGATCTCATCATTCTCTAGGCCAGAGCACCAATAGATCGGTCCATTGGGTACTGGCATGCTCGGGGCTAGATCGTTGCAGTGCTTGACCTGACAGGATAGAGGTACTCTTGTAGGTGAGGAAAAAATGTTCCTTTACTCCTCCACGACCTTGTTCATCTGTTGTTGTTATGCAGAAGAGTCCTGTCTAAAAGTCGTGGCCACAACATTCTTTCTTCCCTGAGGGAAAATCATCAGGAAAATAATTTCATGGTCTGGGAAATGGTCTTACCATTGAGAAATCTAGGTCATGGATAGTTAAAATATTTATCTTCTTGGTAATTGCTTGTGATATACTTTTACTTCTTAGCTTATAGTATTTTTTGTGTTATGTTATTATTGTGTTCTTTACAATGAGACAATTACCAATATGCACCATAAAATACAAGTGACACAGTATGTAGGCTTGTCAGCCAAGGCCAAAACCTCTCACCTCTTGAGAGGAAAACCCGATCAAAATTCTTCTTATAGATCTTCAATTGAAAAGCACGAAGACCATGACAAAGACCCCTAGCTTTAGTATCGTCCCAAGAACCTTGTCACTAACCTTGATGCTCTGCCTCTTCCCTTTTTCCACTTTCTTCTTAATCTTGAACTTCTTTCCTTGATTTCTTCTAGAGAAATGCAGTCTCTATCCTTCACACTGCTTCTTCTTGGCTTCTCCTAGAGAATCTCGGTCTCTAGAATGATGGTCTCTAGTATGAATATCTATCTTAATCACCTAGAAAAATATCTGGAAGAGCCCTTTCCTCGCTAACCCAAGAAGAATCATTCCTTGGCAATCCCCAGAAGTAACTCACCTTCACTGGCCCTAGAAGAATGTTTTCTTTGCTATACCCAGAAGAAACTCCTCTTCGTTAGGACCAAAAGAATCCTCCTTTGTTATGCCCAAAATAATCCTTCTTATCCCTTCTTCACACTTCTCTTTGTAGCCTTTTATTTACACTACTTCTTCACTGAATTGCTTTTTAAGTTGCTTGCCTCTAAGTGAGGCCAATTATGGCTACTTAAAAACTTCATCTCATGTCCCTTAGGCCAACATGAACTCAAGTAGGTAGTTCAACTTCTTCTAGAAAGTTCTTCCATCATTTTAGTCCGACTTGAAGAGGATAAGTGACAAGGTCTTGGAGGATAATTTACATAGACAAGTTTAACCTTTTACAAAGTGTAACATGACTTCATTACATGAAAATGACTCTATCATTATATTACTAGATGATAAATGATTCCCAAAGACTCTCAATGGGATTCTTGACTCTAAAACAAAACATCTTGCTCATAAAACCCATGAAGCAAGTCAATACAGTAATTTTATTTTCTTCTTTACATCTCATTACATAAAATCATAATTACATGTCATTATGAAGACCAAACGTAGTTACAATTTTCAACAATACCTCTTGACTAGGGAGGTATTCATAATGGTATTGCATATTCTCAATCCGAATAATTTGTCATAAGAATAATTTGGATTGGTAACAGATTTGTATAACATCATATCAACCAACATTGTTACATAGCAAGGACTTAACTAACAACTCCACCTCTCCACAAGATCTGACCTCAATGCTTGCAGGACCAATGATTTATAGACATACTCATCATTGTCTCTAAAACATACCCTACCCAAGTACTCAAGGTGTGTTCCATGAGGACTATTATTATCTTGGACTCCACAACCCTAAAATAATATGGGTCCTCCATAACTACTTTTCTATTGGATGCCCTATCTCAACCTCAAAGAGTATTAGATGCCAAATGATTACCCAATCCTCCATTATGTCTTCCCAGGTGAAGACCAAAATGGTGTGTATATCTATTCTCCTCAAATAAGGAGGTCATATTCCAATAGAGGAATGTACTCATTCCTACAAAATGAATGTACCTAAGCTCCTTGTTGGCTTAGGAATTTCCAAGTTTCTTCCATGTAAGAAACTTCTTTTCGGGCTCCCTCTGAAATAGGGACCTACAACAACTCCTCATGTGGAGATCATGGAACAACAAACTTCTCTAAGAGCTATTTCCTTTGATGTCATGAATTTATTATTTGTCATGGAGTCTTCATCTTTTGGGACTTATTCATAGGGCACAGACCATCCATCACTTTTGTTCATGAGTTAGTCACATCCTCATTCCTTTCATTAGAAAATGATTCATCATTTTTCTATCTGGCTTTGCTTCCTGTCATGTCGCTTTCTTCATGCCATATTTTTTGGAAGCATCTTACATCCTTCTATATGGTCTTCCTAGAAGTCATCCATAGATCTTCCCTTTGGTATTCCTACATAATTTCATATAGATTTTAGTTCGAAAGTAAGAAATTAAAACTTAAACAAAAAATTACCTTTGTGATGGTCTTTCATCATGACATGTTATTGTAGGTATCAACATCCTGCATACATGTTGACATATCTCCCAACGATATCCATTTTCAAGAGTCTCCATCGTTTTGAGACTTCCATAAGAGTCTTCATATCTTTCCAGGAGATTTCCTAGTCAAATATTTTTGGTCTTTTTGGATGTTGATTACATTTTTCAGGGTTGCATATCTCATGATCTCTTCCTTCCTTTCTTCACACATTCCATTCCTAGGAGCTTCCAATCATATTTCCTTAATTGTAGTGAACTACCTCATACTTCATCTAAGGACATATTATGTTGATTTCATCTAGTGTGACTTATTCCTTCTTTCATCCTTTCAGAGGAGGAGATCCTTTTTCCCTATATCATGCTTCTCATTATAGAAGTAGTGATCCATGTTACCTACAACCATACTACATGAAATTATAATATTAAATACAGGAATACATACCTCATTTACCTTTAGGTCATCTAGGCTTCTTTCAACAACTTCCTTGATTAACAATATCTTCAACCCCTTGATCTGATTCATCTCTTATGTAATCATACCATCATGCCATGAACTCCACAAGTTTGAGTTCCTAATGAAACACTTTCTTCCTCTCTAGATTGGTGAACCCTCCAATGAGGATTCCAACAAAGAATCTTGAGGATATTGTATATCCCTATCTGGAAAATGTTTCCTTTTTGACTTGATGTATGATGAAACTTGTTTTGGATGACTTCTTCCTTTCCTTATGTTTGTAATGAGGTTCCCAAGAGATATATCCTTCATATTTTATTGCCACGGATTTTTTCCTAGACATCCTTCATGTTTCTTTTAGTGATGTCACAAGCTCTTGTTTCTAATGCTTCCTTGATGCCATGATGCATATTTATTATTTATTATATCCATATCCTATAACATAATAAATAGAAGTTATGTCAAGACCTTTTGATAGAAAGACTATCTCAGTAGAGATCTCTTACTTCCTTTTTTCTTGGACTTCTTCTCTTCAACTTCCTCCACTTCTTCGGTGATATGGGCTTCTTTTCTTTTGTAGATATTGTCACTTTAAGAAAATATTTCTAGTAATGTCCATAATTTTTTACATCCATAGCATTGAATCTTAACTATGCTCTTCTTTCTTTTCTGAGGACCAAAACTTTTCAAACATCCATTTCCTTCCTCCAATTCTTTTAACCTTCAACACTTTTTCCCCCAACATGTCTTCTTCTATCTTTCATATAAGCACAAGTTGTCGAATGATGTGACTTTCTTATCCTCGTTCATTAGTTAGTGCATTTAGAACAATACGTTTTATCTCTCCCAGATCTTGCAATTGATATCTTATCAAGATAACCCTTTATCCATTGAGAACTTCAATTTGTGTAGATCATATCTAATTGATGTGACCTTCTTTATCGCATATTCAGAGAATATCTCTACTAGCCTATCATATATATCTCTTTGATGTCTCTAATATTGTTATATAGGGATGAGTGATCTTTGACTGAATACATAAGAATATCTTGAGCCCTTTGATCCCTTTCCATATATTTAGAGGAGTCCTTTCCATTGATATGTTCAATGACTTAACTTTCTTTGAGGATTATGCCTATCCTCCTTTTCTATGCAAGGAATTCTGATGACTCAGCCAACTTATATATCTCCTTGCAAACATGAAGTCATTTTACCAAATTAATTAAATAACAAAAGATACTTAATTGACAAGTGAAGATGAAATATTCAACTTGATCACTTTAATGATGGTTGAAGAATATGTATTAGTTCTCCCTTTTGAATGATCTTCTTTCAAACAAATAACCCTTCTTCAACGAGGGGAGAATTATCCTTCTATAGTGAAAACACCATTTTGGTTCTTATTATGCATTGACAAATTTCCTTTCTAAGCATAATATGATAGCAATGAACTATTGACACACTTGAGATGGCACTACATTATCGTCTTGACACCAGACTATCCTTTTTGAAGCATTCAAAAGACATTGTAATACTAGTGATGCCCCCATTACTATTGTAGTGGTATCCCTTATTAATATTGGTGAGCCCCCATTCTACCCATATGGTAATTATTGTGCCCCATAGAATGCCTCTATTGTTATTTTTCTGCCTTTATATTATTATTATTAGGTCGACTTGGTTATATTTTGACCCCTTAGACTCGTATATATAGAAAGGAGGTTTTGACATTTGAATCATCCAAGAATTGTTCATTTCTGTAATGTAAAAGAGGTTGCCCCCTCGAAGAGGCTGAACTCTAGGGCATTCAACTATCTTTTCTATATTTTTGTGAGTTGGTTTCATGACATTTGGTATCAGAGCTTTGATTTCTAGGGTTTCGCTGCTCCAAACAAGTCATCGTGGAATTTGCGCTAACCTTTTCTCTGTGACATTTCAGATGCTAAAAAAACCCATTTGGGATGAAATTGTTATGAACCTCGGGACCAAATTTCAAAGCTTTTTGTGCTATATTTGTGGAGATATGATCTAAGGAAGTTGGCCTTTTTGCAGACTCCCGAATTTCATTCCAAACAGGTGACTTGGGGAAAATTGTCATAAATTTTATTTGGAGCATCAGATTGAAATTTCATAAGAATTTACAGAAAGAGGACAGATTGTAGTTTCCTGTATATATTTTTCAGATACTAAGGTCAAACTAGTGACACGTGGCACTTCATACACTTTAGCTCTTCTGGAAAGGTTTATAATTAGGTCATCTTGGGAGATTGTGCATAGCTCCACGTTGGAGAATTTAAATTCAATTAGACTGGTGGCATTGGAAAGAGGACATAGAAGGCTACTGCAAGTCACAATTTTAGAACTAGATGATTCGAAATTGCAAAGATACATCAGATTCAATATTGAGCTCCTACAAAGTGAAAAAAGGTGTGTAGTTTTTTTTTTTTTAATTTTGCATAAG
>APFE030180315.1:30090-50615 GCA_000404065.3 Pinus taeda | reverse complement strand
CACATCATATTTAAGAGAAATTTCTAAGGTTCAAGCAGTGGAACATCACATCGAGCATCAACAACAAGTTCTCCAACTCTTAAAGGATAACCTCATGTTGGCGCAGAATAGAATGAAACAACGAGTAGATCAACATTGTAGCGAAAGAAGTTTTGATGTAGGTGACTAGGTATTCCTACGGCTACAACCATATAAACAAATGTCCCTCAAGAAAGTTAAGAAGGATAATAAATTATCACCAAAGTATTATGGTCCGTACAAGGTGTTGCAAAAGATTGGTACTATGGCATACAAATTGGAGCTTCCCGTAGCTTCTCGAGTGCACCTAGTTTTCCATGTTTAATGTTTAAAGAAGGTTATAGGTGACAAGATCCTAGTTCAAACAATATTTCTAGAACTTGACAAGGAAGGAATAATTATATTGGAACCAGAAGTAGTTATAGAAACAAGAACTCGATAGTTACGAAATTGATCCATTTTGGAGTATCTCATCAAGTGGAAGAACTTATCTACTGAAGATTCCACATGGGAGGATGATAATTTTATATAGAAGCACCCAGAACTACTCAAGTATTGAGGACAACACTTTTTTGAAGGAGAGGGGCATGTTAGGTCCCTATAATACTAGTGATGCCCCCATTACTATTGTAGTAGTATCCCTTATTAATATTTTTGTGCCCCTATTGTCCCCATATTGTTATTGCTATGCCCCATAGAATCCCTCTATTGTTATTTTTGTGCCTTTATATTATTATTGTTAGGTCGGCTTGGTTGTATTGTGACCCCTTAAACTCCTATATATAGAAAGGAGGTTTTGTCATTTGAATCATCCAAGACTTGTTCATTTTTCTAATGTAAAGGAAGTTTCCCCTTGAAGAGGTTGAATTCTAAGGCATTCAACTATCTTTTCTATCTTTTTGTGAGTTGGTTTCATAACAAACAAGTGAAGATGAAATATTCTACTTGATCACTTTAATGATGGTTGAAGAATATGTATTAGTTCTCCCTTTTTAAGGATCTTCTTTCAAATGAATAACCCTTCTTCAATAAGAGGAGAATTTTCCCTCTATAATGACAACACCCTTTTGGTTCTTATTATGCATTGAAATCATTTCCTTTCTGAGCGTAATATGATAGCAATGAACCGTTGACACACTTGAGATGGCACTACATTATCGTCTTGACATGAGATTGTCCTTTTTGAAGCATTAGAAAGGCATTGTAATACTTCTCTTAATGGCAGATCCTTCACATCATCTAGCCAAAATCATATAAATACATATCATAACTTCTACCATTGTGGAGATCTGAACTTTACCCTCAATAAAGCCTCGCTTTCAGTTTTGTTTAGTCTGAACTGTACATTGTGAGATGACATCTAATACTATCCATCAATATATAGATCCAAACTATTGTATGACTAAGCTAAGAGTCAGAATTCATCACTATCCTCTCCAATATGATGTAATCCTCAACTTTAAAGTACCTCAAGTTGCCTTTCTTTTTAGATAGCTTTATGAGGATCTATGTGGTGTTTGTATGATTATTATAGGATCCAAAAAAATTATTGTTGTAGACAGCCTTGTCGATCTAGTGTTTGATTCTTTAATGTAGAGATTGATATTTTTCTTTAATAACCTTTGACTTGCTTTGATGTCTTTCTTGAAACTCGATTTTGAGTGTCTCCTTGATTAGATGCCTCTCCTTTCACTTCAACACCTTAGCTTTGAAACCGTGTTGATAAATCTAGGGCATGGATAGTTAAAAGATTTCTCTGCCTGATAATTTCTTGTGATATACTTTTACTTCTTAGATTATAGTATTTTCTTTTTTATCTTATTATTTTATTTATTTCATCAAGACAAATACCAAAATTCACAATAAAAGGAAAGTAACACAGTACGTAGGCTTGTCAGCCAAGGCCAAAACCTCTCACCACTAGAGAGGAAAATCCAATCAAAATTCTTATTCTAGATCTTCAATTGAAGAGTACCAAGACATGACAAAGACCCTTGACTTTAGTATCCTCCCAAGAACCTTTTCACTAACCTTGATGCTATAACTATTCCATTTATCCACTTTCTTCTTGATCTCAAACTACTTTCCTTGACTTATTCTAGAGAAACTCGGTGTTTATCCTTCACACTACTTCTTCTGAGATTCTCCCAAAGAATATCAATCTCTAGAATTTTGTCTCTAATCTTGATCTCTATCTCAGTCACCCATAATAATTATCTAGAAGATCCCTCTATTTGGTAACCCCAGAATATTCCTTTCTTCGAAATCCCTAGAAGTAACTCACCTTCACTGGCCCCAAACGAAAGTCTACTTCACTATACCCAAAAGAAACGTTTCTTCACTATGCCCTTAAGAATTCTCCTTCTCTATGCTTAGAAGAATCCTTCTTATCCCTTCTTCACACTTCTCTTTGTAGCCTTTTCTTCCCACTACTTCTTCACCAAATTTCTTGTTGATTTTTTTACCTCTGAGTGAGGCTGAGGTTGACTTCTTCTAGCAAGTTCTTCCATCCTTTTAGTCTGACTTGAAGAAGATAAGTGACAAGGTCTTGGAGGATACTTTACATAGACAAGTTTAACCTTTTACAAAGTGTAACATAACTTTATTACATGACAATGACTCTATCATTTTATGACTAGATAAAAATGATTCCTAAAGACTTTGAATGGGAGTCTTGACTCAAAAACAAAATACTTTTCTCTTGAAACCCATGAAGCGAGTCAATACAATACTTTTATTTTTCTTCTTTACATCTCATTAGATAATATTATAGCTACATGTCATTAGGAAGACCGAACCTAGTTACACTTTTCATTACTTATTTCATTTCTTTGTATTCATCAAAGAGATGTTGATAGGTGGGGCTACCTTTAGTATCCTATACAACTTATTTCCCAAAGGAATAATCACAGAGCGATGTCTAGAATCATAGCGATGTCTAGAATCATATACATGATGTTTCTTCCACAAGTATGGTTGTCCTAATAATACATCACAAACTTAAAGAGGAGCAATATCACACAGCACCTCATCCATGAAGGGGTTCATTTTGTAGGGAAAGCAACACTATTAGCTAACGTAGAGATATCGTTTTTGGTGAAGCCACCCAATAATGTATGGCTACAGATGTTCTATAGTTGATAGGCCCAACTGCTTCATGACATCTACTGAAATGAGTTTATTTTGGCTTCCACTATCAACAATGAGCTATAGTGGAGAACCCTTCACCCACATCTATGAGTGGAATAGGTGTTCCCCCTGCTATGGATAGTCAGGCTCATTCTTTTGGATGTTTGTGGTGGCCATGGTGGAACTATGCTCTTGGTCAATAATATGCTTCCCATTTTCATTCCCCTTGTCAAGTTTTGACTCAGACTCAGAATATGCATTTGATTCATAAGCCTTAAACTCAGCCACTAGTGACTGCTTGGCCCGACACTCAATTGTGTTGTTAGTGGAGCTCTTATGGAACTCACACCATTTTACGTGTCCTTCTTTTTCTTTGTTGTATTTTTCTTTTTTTTCATCTTTGATGAGTTGTCATGGACCACCCTGTCTTGGATTTGTCCTATGCTTTGTGGTTTTAGAGTGTTGTATCCTTGCCTCGGATTCACAGATCAAAAGTCTTACTTATTCTGTTTAAATTTTACTCAATCTTAATAGCATATCGGTATGTCATGCCAAGTGAGGAGACATCCAAGAAATCCATCTCATCTTGGGGTAGACTTTTGTATATAGTCATGAAACTTGAGTTCCAAATTCTGCTCAGAATCCTTGATACCTAGCTTCGGATGGAGGGTTTCTGGGAACGGATTCCCCTAAGAGCCAGTTTTGGGGCTAAAAGCTCATGTTTTGGGGAAGAAGGCCCAAATATTGTAATAAATATGTAAATCCTACATTTTGTGGTCGTGGAGTGCAAAGAGGTAACGGGTTGTTCGCCCTTATTTTGTGAAGTCTCATGTTAGCTGTAAAGATATACCCATGGTCCTTGGACTATGGGATTGTATAAAAAGGGAGTCTTAGAAGAGTCTAAGAAAGGAGGTAAGAATGATTTTGGGGTAAGAAGTTCTAAGTGTTCTTGGGTCTTAGCGTAGGTAGAGGCTCTATAGCTAAGTGCGTAGAAGCCTAGGGTGGAAGTCCGAAGCTGAGTGTGCGGGCCCCTGCAGCTATGTGCGCAGGGTGGATTGAGTTTGTACTGAACTTGAGATATCAATAAGAGGAAAGTATTTTGCAAATCACTGTGTATTTTGTCTCTATTTAATGCATCTGATTATATCATGATATGATCTAGTTTTACATTATAATTCTTATTTAATGTGCGAATGTATTTAATTATATATGTTAAATGAATGCAAGCAAGAATAAAGAATTACCCGAAGGTAACTGTAAATGCATGGTAGCTTAGGTAACACTTATGATAGGTTGGGAACTTATGCAGTAATGCAGTCATAGAGGCACGTAAGTGCCTAGACCTTGAGTCAGGGTTGTGCAAAGATCAGTTGGGTACCATTACAGAGGTACTATAAGGACGAGAGAGAAGGAACATTGATAAGCCCTAAAAGCTTATCGATCTGCATGAAGGCAGGATCAGGAAGTATAGATCAACATCACGACCATTTTAGGGTGTGGAAGCTTGGTTCCTGCATCCCCCCATACTGCTTCGGGTGAGACTTTGGTCCGCGCTCCACGGACTAAAGCCAAAAGGACTAGTAGTTTGGGGATTTCCTTGGATGACTAATGTTAGATCTGGGTCAAGGCCCATAAATCCAACAAATGATTCCATTGTTGGGATCAGGATCTGCATGAGAAATGTGTGATGTCGTATCATTGGAATCAAACTAAGAAATAAATTGAAACCTAGTTGCATAGAAATATCCATGAATTCACGGCACAAGAAAACAAGAATCTATGATTGATGAAAGAACAATGGTTGGACAGATAGTTGTTCACAGAAATACACGAAATCTTCTTTTGTTCCTTCCTGATTGAGTTGTATGAGTGGATCATGAAGTTGGTAGACGTCAAGGAAGGTGGAGGCTTGAAAAGCTGGTTTTTTGGACACCAGAGCTAGTAAGGAGGTTAGAAGCTTCTAAAGATAAAATCACACACATTGTCGACCATTGGCTCGATGCATCATAGGAGGATTTGTGCCCGAGCTTGCGGTTGATACCTCTGTCAGTTACAATGAAGAAAAGCACTGCTTATTCAAAGGACCACAAGGTAAGTATTTAAAATCATTGAATGCATCAATTAATATGCTCTTGTGTGAACAGTGGGTTATGCGGTTACCTTGATGTTTGGAGCTATGTGAAGGGGAAAACCTTTGAGGGATGGAGGAAGAAAAGGTCCTGAGTATAGCCCACTAATTAGACCCCCTTTAAGTGATGACGTAGGAACACCACAAATTTCTCCCCTGAGTGCTAGTCAGTTGATAAGATAAGGATTCCCACAAATACCTACACTGCCTCCACCCTCATCACATCCATCCACACCACCTCCATCCTCACCTCCACTGCTCACCCCATCACCCACACCACCACCACCTCCACTGTTCAATATGGAAAACTTCGTAAAACTACCTATATTCAAGGGCATAGGGAGTGAGGACTCGGACCAATTTTGGTTCATCATAAAGGTTGTATGGGAAGCTTAGGGTGTTGTGGATGATCACATGAAGAAGGCGATGTTGGTTATTGCTTTGCAGGATCACACGCTAACCTAGTACATCAAGTACTCTAATAACAACTAGGCAGCTATGATGGAAGAGATACAGACCGTGCTGAATAAAGAATTTAGTAGGCCTGAGTCTGAAGCGTATTTGATTGTGGGATTCAAGGAAATCGCGATGAAACAAGGTGAGACCCCTTGGGAGTTAGAACAGAGATTGAAGCGTAAAATCCACAAAGCTAATATGAATTTCATGGATGGGCAGCACCGTGAATGGTTCGTGGCTTTGCTCCTGCCTTACCTAAGGGTTGCGCTGTCACATCAAAAGATTACAACTCAGGTAGAAGCCTTGGAGATTGCAATGGGACTACATGAAATGCCGGTGCAAGATCTGAATCTAGGGGTTCCACAGATTCATGCATAGCTACAAAATCTTTGTCTCGAAATGAAAAGTCTGAGGCAGGACAAAACTTAGAATTTTCTCTACAAATCAGCTAGGTCACTTATATCATGTAGAAATTTCACTTGCAGATCAAACTGATATATGCAATGTACTAAAGCATAATACTAGATCTACACCTACCATAAACTTTGTGGAAGCTAATCAACTATGAGAAACATCAAGCATGAACACATATAACTGATACGAAGGACTCAATCACTCATAACATAGAGGAATTTATCATGGAAAAGCACTAGCCTGAAACCCCATCTCTGTATTATCAATCAAGTGGAAATCCTCAACAACATACAAAAGGAATCAACTCAAAAGCTATCCTGATCTCTTTGTACTTTGATGATCCTCAAACAGAAGATGAAAATCATGGACTACCTAGGCCTCATTATATAGGCTGTAAGTTGGCCCGATCATACCTGTTGTCACCTCAGGTCCAACTACGTAGTCATTGAAGAAAATAAATTCCTTCCTCATGCAAATAATACTTACTAGAAATATCCTAGCATCTGATAGTACACTGTCCCTCATCTGATCTCAACTGGGTCTCTGTTTGAACTCTCATGCATCATTTATCCATGAGAGAATACTCAGTTATCTGAAAATAATAGTTGTCACATGCATGCAAGCATCAAAAAACTATATCTCATTCATTTAACAACTTGTTAAATTAATCTAACTAAACTTGACTAAGTTAAACTAAGTCAATTGATCCTCTCAATATAGAACACATCCTCAATTCCTCAATCAGTGGAGAGAATCAAGGATACATTCCTCAATCAGTGGGACAACTAATTGCATGTTCTCACAAAGACTTCAAGTTTAATTTTCCATAACTAATTAACTCATGGAGATTAATTAATTAATATTTTAAATTGTTGTTAAGATCAAATTCGTTTTTACTTCCTATAGCTAGACAAGGGACTGCAAACAATAGGAAGGGACCCAAAAATGCTATTTTAGAAAGTGATATTTTTAGTAGTTTCACCTCTCACCCAATGTGGCCAGTGACCTCACCGTCCAAATTGTTATTTTTAGCAAGTTCTATTTTTAGCATTTCTTGTTGCATTTTTTTCAAAAAAAAACTGCTCAGCTAGAGGCGCATGAAGAATTTTGGTGCATAAAATGCAAGGGTCAGGGGCATGACAAGCATCACTGCCTAGTTTTCATGAACTACATTGCAGCAAGAGGACCAATGCTATTATGAACGGAGGCCACAGTAGGGCCGAGTGTAGGACCTCTGCTATGGTGTGCTATATTTCAGTTAGCAGGGAAACATATGACTCATAATCTCCATTTGCTACAGAAATTTGTACAAACACCACAATAATTGTTCTATAAGTTCGATCAATAAGTAGGCCATGATAAGCACAATTGTCAAAGTTACGAATTGATGATGGATAGGACACCGACATACAGAGTGTAGATAGAAATGTGGCCTCCAGACCAAGGCGTTGGGGGAACGCAAGGTGAGTATCAGGGGCATGGCCGAGATCTAGGTGGAGGAGGGTCTGGAAGAGGTTGAGGACAACTAATTTGTTACAATTGTGTAGGCCCAGGACACTATGCCAGGGACTATCTGAATCTGACGCGATTGTCATGCCACTATTATACTCAATTTGACCATGCGATAAAGGATTTCCCAATATTCTTGGCTAAGATTCGCGAAAAGGGGCCACAACCTCCACAACCTACGCATAACCTCCAGATGATGAGGGATGAGCCTCATGAGGAAGACCCTAAGGTAAACATTATGCTATGGAGAGGAACCACGACTGGGGAGGATAAAGGGAGGGAGGCTGCAGAAGGTATATGGGTCCTCAAAGCACCAGAAAAGGAAATTGGATTTGATTTGGAGGGCCCAAAAGAAACATTTATGGAACCAAAGAAAAGTTTTTTGCGGCCTCTACCTCCAGAACTCAAGAGAAACCAGTTGAAGAAATGGACCCATCCATGATTACCACATTCTTGGAGATCTACATGAAGTTGCTTTGTGATAGTAAGTCTATGAAGGGCCTCTAGGAACTGATCAATTGGTGTGCTGGTAAGGATGGCACTACTAGTGAACTACAGATGGTTAGGAAGCTTGATAAGCATAAGGCAAGGACCGGGTGGGAGATGAGACTCATCGCACAGATAGGGGAATACGAGATGGACAAAGCTATCCTGGATCTCGGGTCTGACGTGAATGTTTTGCCAAAATAGACCTCGGAGAGAATGGGGAGACCCATAGTCTAGTGGTCTTCAATACAGTTAATAATGGAGAATCAAAAGAAAATTATCCCAATGGGGAGGCTGCAAGGGGTCATAGTTGACATTGAGGATGGAAGCGCGCTGGTAGATTTTGAGGTAATAGAGATTGTGGATGATAACAATCCCTACCATATGCTCCTTGGAATTGATTGAGCCACTGACATGAATGGGGTAATCAACCTGAAGAAGCGGGACATGATATTTGAAAACAAGTCGCACTGCGTAGTGGTGCCACTAGATCCCATGAAGGGACTGCGCTATACAAAACTAGTCCGTGATTATGAAAGCAATGAAGATCTAGACCGAATTTACAAGATAATGGTAGAAGACCAAGATTGGGTGAATCTGACAGTGGATGGGCACATTCCATGGGATTCCAGAAGCTCCTGCATGTCAAATTCAAATGAAGAATTGTAGCATTGGCAAAACCGACTGCATGAAGTTTCGACACTGCATTGTAATATGATGACCAAGTAGCTGCACTGTGTGTCATCCGAAGTCAGGGATCTGCCTCATTATGATAGGCTAACTTATGTTTATTGTTTCTTGGATGCATTTGAAAAGGAATTACCAGAGAAACATCGCTTCTAGGCCTTGGACTGGGTACTACATAGTATGCTTGCAAGATGGTGGGGTACACACAAGGATAGTTTCAGTGACTGGCACGACTATAGGAGGATGATGAGAATATGTTTCGGGCAACGAAAAGTGTGTATGATAGATAAGTATGACAGAAGAGATGACCCGTGTGATCACCTGGGTAAATGGAATAAGACTTAAGGTGCGGAGCCCTAGCCTAAATGGGTGCATCTGTTTTGTCATACCCTGGGTGTCATACCAATGAATTGGTACTTGGAAACCAAGTTCTACCATGGCACGAAAGAATGGGACATCCTATGCCAGGGATTTTTAATGACATTCAACTTTGAGGATGGGCTTGACTATATTGATGTGGCACTATAGGAGGTTAAAGCAGTGATCTTTAGGATACCACAAGATCCTTTGGACCTAATGCAACCTGATTGGACTACCCAATTGAGTCATGCACTAGAATTCTATAATGTGGTTGTTGAAGAAGAAGACAAGGATCCCCCAAAAGTTAATAATCCTGAAACTGACGGTCACCGCGAGGTTGAAGGTCCATAGATAAAGGATCCTGACATAACCGTGCCACTGAAAACCAGTTAGGTCAACATTGGCACAGAGGTGGAACCAAAATTTTTAAATATTGGGGACTATTGGGATGATGCGACAATAGATAAGGTCGTTGAGCTCCTCCACAAATATCAAGATTTGTTCCCCACAAATTTTTCTGATCTAAAAGGGATAATAGGAGACCTAGGTGTCATGAACATCACCCTAGAACTAGACACAAATCCTATAAAAAAAATCCTTATCGCCTTAACCCTAAGTATAAGGAAAGGGTCCACACTGAGTTGGATAAGATTTTCATGGCAGGAATTATTGAACTAGTAGAAGAGTCTAATTGGGTAAGCCTGATAGTGGTTCAGGAAAATAATCAAAAAGAAGAAATAAGGATATGGGTGGATCTCTGCAAGCTGAATGGTGCTTGCGTGCATGACCCCTTCCCAACCCCATTCACTGATGAAGCCCTGGATAATGTAGGTGGTCAAGAAGCATACTCTTTCACTGATGGGTTCTTTGGGTATCATCAAATGAAAATCGCACCTGAAGATAGAAGCAATATGACCTTTGTGATGGAATGGGGATGTTTTCAATATACTTAATGCCTTTTGGGCTGAAGAATGCACCAAAAATATTTTCGTGCGTAGTCATTGCGACATTCAAAGACTTCATTCATAAGTTCTTGGAGGTTTACTTTAATGATTGGACAGCGTTTGGATTGGTCAAGCATCATGTGGCAAGTCTGCACTTAATGTTAGATATGTGTCGAAGGTACTCAATCATGCTCAATTTGAAGAAGTGTCTATTTTGTGTCCCTTTTAGGATCCTTCTAGGGCATGTGGGGTGCAAACAGGGATTGATGGTAGACCCCACGAAGATTGCAATGGTAGTCAACTTGGAGGTGCCAAGGAATGTGAAACAGTTGTGCGTGACCCTAGGGCATACTAGATACTATAGGAAGTTCATTTATGCCCAGATCACTACACCCATGGAGAAGTTGTTGAAAAAGGATGCTATGTTTTGTTGGAATGATGAATGCCAAGAAGAGCTTGGACACACTGAAAGAGAAAATGGACATTGTTGCAATCCTAGTCATTCTAGACTGGAAGAAGGAATTTCATGTACATATGGATGCCTCATGTATCACATTAGGGGTTGTGCTGACATAAGCAGGTGAGGGGTAATTGGGCCATGCTATAGCATTCGCGAGTAGGAAGTTGTCCAAGGCTAAGAAGAACTATTCCACTACAGAGTGCGAAGGACCCACCATGGTATACACACTCCAAAAGTTCAGGAACTATTTGTTGGTTGGACATTTTAAGATGTATACAAATCATTCTACATTAAAATACTTGGTTAATAAGCCTATGTTGTGGGGGAAGATCTACAAGTGGTTTTTATTATTCCAAGAGTATGATTTTGAAGTTATTGTGAAGCCTGGATGATTGAACGTGGGACTAGATCATCTATCACGCATCGAAATGGGAGAGGAGCGCACTAATTTGGAGGAAGGACTTCCTGAAGAATAGCTATTTGTGGTATGCATCGCTGATAGTAACTTTGAAGATATCATACAATTCCTGACAACGATGACTGCTCTAGAAGGGTATACAATCCAACAGATGAAGGAGTTAGTAGTGAACGCAACAGACTTCTCTGTCATTACTAGACATTTTTATAAAATGGGGTCAGAAAAAATATTGCAATGCTATGTACTTGAATTTGAGTGAAGCACCATCCTCATGGGGGCTCATGGAGGAGCTGCAAGAGGACATTATGCGAGAAAAGTGACAATGCAGAAGGTTCTGCGTGATGTGTTATCTTAAAATCTGACCCTGGAAGGCTGCTGACCAGGAAGACCTTAAGTAACTATTTCAAACCTACTTTAGGCTGAGGCTTAGCCTCCCTAATCTGAGAGGGATCTCTCAAAGGATTAATGATTTTTTATTAAGATTAAGATGGCTAACTCTTGTAAAACAAAGATAGAAAAATGAGAGTGGTGGAAACACAATTATAGATTATCCATTGGGCTTATGGAGTCAAAACAATTTCAGCATAACAATGATATCAACCTTACATAGAAGTCAGGACATTTAGAATTCAACCATTCATAATACACCAGAAACATATAGGACAACACAGTTTATAAATATGTGAATGAAATTAGAGCAAAATCAATGATTTCTAAGTAATCACACATCTATACCACTGCAAATACTGAGGAGAGGATAATACACAACATTCTAAACAATAAATTCCTTCTGATTCCTGAGAAGTAAAGCCAAGTCTTGTACCACTAAAAAAGAGTTTTTACATAAAGGCAAATATCAGAGCTTTTTTTCAATAAATTTCCAACCCTTTGTACATCAGTTCTTCTGCTATATATAGAGATCTGAGATTCCTCCTCCAACATGAGGGGAACTTGAATTCTCCTTGTTATGACACCTATTCAAACTCTAACTAATTATTAAATGCAACAAACTGCTAACTAGACATTTTAGGAACCTAATACAATTATGAGTCTAACTCCATACCATGCTGATATGAACATTAATTACAATAAATACTCGTTCTTTGACAATTGTTTCCCTTCAATTTAACTTTGATGGATGTTTAAAGTTCCTTGCTGACCCTTAATATCTTATCTCTTTTACTGCTCCTGCAAAGTAGGAAACTGCCTCTATTTTCTTGCGTTTGGTTTCCTCAACGATGTTTGAGGTTAATTAAACATGATGTCTTCTTTGATCACACAAGGGTGTAGTGTCACATTCTTGATTTGTTGTAGACCCTTTCTTTATATTCATATGGAGACAAAACTTCTTCAAAATCATTTGAAATGTTGTGGAGAAAACTAGCAAATATTTGTATGACAAAACTTTATAGTTCATATTTCTTTTCCTCTGCTTGTTTTACCTTTACTTGTTGCTTGCACATTGTAATGACCCTTTTTTACACTTCCTTTTCAAAAAAATTCCCCTTGATTACTCAAAATTGGTAAACTAGGTTCGATTATGTGGCTTCAGCAGTTTCGTAGCGCGCTACGAAACTACTGTGCATTATGCGTCTTTTCAGCAGTTTCATAGCGCGCTACAAAACTGCTGTGTAATCACAAAACACATTTTGATACCAAAATATGACTGACTTAAGCCTCTTTTATCTGGACATATCCCTTTCAACTGCCCTCAAGATATCAAAACTGAGTAAAGATGTATCATCCTTCAAGAAACTGTAACAAGGTAAATCATCAAAATTTTGACTCTAACCTTACTTGTTGTGTGGTTTTCTTAAGGAGATCTTTCCCGCTGACTCAGCTGCATCCTCAAATCTTCAATTTTCCTTTTCATAACTTTGATCCCAGCTCTTAGTTTTGTATTAACCCTTCTAATGAATGCTGCCTCCTTTAGTGCAGGGACTATCTAGGTATAATATTGTGTATTACAGTCAACCACCTCAAGTATTTGGAATGTTTTATCTTCCCATAAAGCTTGCATTTTGTCAAAATGAGCCTCCTTGATTTCATGCTTCCTAGAGGCTTTCTTCAATTTAGAAATTTCAAGATTTTTGAACCTTAATTTATTTTTCAATTCGTCAACACTATTTCCTTCTGGCGAGATGATTGCCTTTCCTCTATCTTCTCTATGCAACTGTGATGATGTTTTTGATGAAGGAAAGAGCCTGTCATGAGCTTTTACAATCTTCTCTGTTCCACCTGCTTCTGGTAGCATCTCCTTCGCCTGTTTGAAATTTCTCGTCATAGGTCTTCTTGGCTTAAAGACAAATTGAGCAACTTGGTCATCAAACTTGAGCTTTTTTGAGGCTTTGACTCTTTTAGTTTTGTCTTTACTTGATTCTATCAAATTTGCTTGAACCAAGGGATATTCTTCAATGTCAATGGCTTGTAGTAAGTCATTCAAGCTTCCCTTTGAAACAGGGCTTTCCTCAGCAACCACCTTCTTGCCTTTTCCTTAGCTAATTGACTCCTGGTCATTCTTCTTTGGACTAATTCTCCTGTAGATGCTTCACCTCTACCTTCTTTGATTAGAGTTTTCTCTTTCAGGGACTGCTTTGGTGTGTCTTGAATAACCAACGATCTGGCAGGCCCCCTTACTTGTTTCCTGGCTTTCAATTTTGTGAATCTCTTAGATCCCGTTTCTGTACGATGATCAGTTGTTGGTGAAGAAGCTTTCACAACTTGTGGGCTAAGATCAGTTTCATTTTTAAAACCAGACATAAACATGAAAGCGGGCCAATCCCTACCTACTCTCTAGAGTTCATGTAGAACAATCAACTTAACTAAGCTGTGGTGAAACAATGAGGTCTCACAGGCTTCTTTCCTTAGCTGCACTTTGTTACACATTTTGCTCAAGCTACGAATTAAATAGAAAGGTAAATCAATAGATGTATTTCCTGTGAAATGCAGCAGAAGCTTGAAATTATATGAATACACCTTATTATATCTTCCTTCACAGGTTAGGGACCTCTGTATGCAGGTAAGCAAATTGGCATATGAGTCCTTGACATAATTTCTAGGCACAAACTTGTTTAAACCTGAGTTAATGAACACCAGCTTCAGAAATTCTTTGCAAGGGGTCATATCAAATTTAAAATTTTTAAACCATTTTTCTTGTCCTCTCAGAATCTCAGTGACTGTGGAGATTACCTCTGGTGAAATTTGCAATTCAAGCACACCAACTTTTGAATTCAGTGCTGTGAAATTCAAGGCAAACTCTTTGGTGATTTGTGCATGACCTCCCTGGAGTTTTTCACAGAAATTCCAACATCCAACCTGCTTGAATGTACGTTCCACTTCCCTGTTCTTCAAGATGACGTCCAGACCTTCAGGCTTGTTCCTCAAACATTTACCTGACGTGTGCTCTTTCTTTTCTGTCGATCCTTCCATGAGACTTCAGTGTAATGAAAACTTGATAGACTGGCACTGTCTCAACCTTTGATCACTGCCTCGCTTGATGGCTGCCTTGCTTGAATACTACCTCGCTTGAAGTTTGAGGAATTCAAATTTAACATTTGCTAATTATTCCTCATGCAATAAATACAATCATAATCATGACTGTGAATACCTGGCTCTTCTTAAAACTTGCAATCTGAGCGTACCAGGGTACCTAATGACTCTAATGTTGAAGATAAGCGGTTGGACATGATAGGCGAAGTGTATAAGCTGACACTGGATGACACAACCATAATTGAATGTGACAGATATGATAGCTAGGAAAGATATGCTACAGATTGCATGAATCTTTTATTTTGTAGCGCAACCAGAGTAAAATCTGGGTTTTGCACTATGAAAACGCCTAGACTTGTTTCCGCACTACAAAAACACCTAAACTGCTTTATAACACATCAGGACCTTAAAACAAACTTGATACAAGGAATTTATGCGAGTTATGGGACCAGTGATGAATGAGAACTAATTATTTACCTTTATGTAACCATGCCACAAAGATTCTAAAGACCTAGACACTACATTGAACATGGAAAAACTGAACTTGGACTAACACCTAACCTTCACAAACAAACAGGTGTGAACAATTTGGTAATCGCTTCTCGAGTGATAACAATGGCTCCACTTGGGATAGTGTGCTCCTCTAGTACACTAAGAACTCGCAGGTCCAGTGCTTTATCCATTTTATGACAAACATAGATTTGCTTGACAAGCAACCCTTTCTAGCTTCTTGGGCCTTCACCTCGGGCTTAAGCCTTCTGTTTCAGCTTGTTATTATTTGCAACAAAAAGAAAGACTGACAAAAATGGTTATATACAATGTTGTGGGAAACTGATAGTATTTCAATCAATGATAATGCTTTAGGAACCTGCCATTAACAAGTCCTACAGCATATGAGTCTCCATCAATTTCTTGCAAAATGTAAGTGTTGTTTCCATGAAAAGTGGTGATTTAATATGGGACTTTCCACAAATTCTCAAATTTACCGTGCTTACCTTTCTCTTCAATTCTGGCTTCCCATTTCAGCACCTTGTCATGGATCTGAAAGGTAACTTCCTTGATCTTTTTACCAAATGTTCTCTTGATTTTGTTATGACTTTGTTGATGACTGTCATATGCTTCATTTCTTTTCTCCTGTAAGGCTATCAGCTGATTGATTCTTCTTTGTACAGCGTTTGGTTCTTCCTCTAATCCTTGAATTAGCTTCATTACAGGTACTCCAAGTGATGTTGGAAATATGGCTTCAGCACCATATACTAACTCATATGGTGATGTTCCAATGGATCTCTTCGTACAAATCCTATCAGCCCACAAATCATACTTCAATTTCAAATGTCAAGCTTTCTTGTTTTCCTATAGTAGCTTCTTAATGATCCTTACAATACTTTTGTTTGATGATTCAACAAGGCCATTTCCTTTTGGATAATAAGCAGTAGAATACCCAAGAGTAATGTGATATTGATGACAAAAGTTGATCATTTTATTGGACTTAAAAGCTTGAGCATTATCAATTATAATCTTCATTGGGCAACCAAATCTAGATAAGATATTATTTTCTAGGAAAGAAATAATCACTTAATCATTTGCTTGCCTTGTCGGAACCGCTTCAATCCATTTGGTAAAGTAATCGGTGGCTGTAAGAATCCAGTGATGCTGACCTGATGAAGGAGGATGAATTTCTCCTATAAAATCCAATCCCCATTGCTGGAAGGGTGCTTCAACATATATAGGAACTAAAGGCAAAGGTACAAGCTTCCTCTTTCCTTCAAATATTTGACATTCATGACATGTAGCTACCTTTTTATAGATGTCTCTGAACATGGTTGGCCAAAAATATCCAGCCCTTAAGACCTTGTTTGCAGTAGCTTTTCAATAGTGATGTCCTCCACAATCTCCTTTATGAAATTCATCGATTACTTTATCAGCTTCTTCTTCAAGTAGACAATTTAGCAAAATCCCCCCTGCATCTTTCCAAAACAAATTTTGATCATACACAAAATATCTTAAAGATTTCAGCTTGACAAACTGAGCTTTGGACTTTGAAAGATTAGCAGGTTCTTTATTATGCTGTAGAACAAATGCTACATCCTTATACCATTCTGAAACCAAGAATTTTTCATTTATTTGGACCAACTCCTCCTCATTTTCAAAGATTTTTTAGATCTCTGTACTCAAGTTAATGTCAAGACAGTCCACATTTGACTATGTTAGCAGCTTGGCTAAGCCTTAACCCTTAACCAATTTGGTGGGTTTGATGTTAATTTCATACTCTAACAATTTTGCTATCCACTTTCCCCTTTTTCCATCCGGATCAGCCTGTGTTAGGATATCCTTTATAACAACATTTGTAACATAAGCAACAATGTGAGAATGCAAAACATAGATTCTAAAATCCTTTATAGATTTCACCAAGGCGTAAGCTTGTTTCTCTAGGATGTTGTACTTCAGTTCAGCATTTTCTAATGTCTTACTAAAGAAAGAAATAGGTTGTTCAGTACCTTGATTTCCCTATTGCAGCAAAACTCCGGCAATTGTATCCTCAGAAGCAAATGTAAAAATTGGAAATTCCTTGGTAAAATCTGGGCTGATAAGTACTGGTGCTTGTGTGAGTGCCTTCTTGATCTCCTCAAAAGATTTCTTTGCTTCAGCTATCCATTTAAAATCCACTCCCTTCTTCAACATCTTTGTTATATTCTTGACAACCTTAGCAAAGTTAGGAATGAAGTGTATAACAAAGTTAACTTTTCCAAGAAAAGATTGGATCTCTTTCGTACTTCTTGGCAAATCTAACTTTTGAATTGCAATAACTCTATTAGGATCAATTCTAATTCCTTCCTCAAAGATGATATGACTAAGAAGTTTGCCTTATGTTAGAGTAAAAATGCTTTTAGTGGGATTAAGAGAAATACCAAACCTTCTGCATTTCATCAATATTCTTTCAAGGTGTTTCAAATGGTGCTCCTCTCTCTTTGAAAAATTGTGATATCATCAAGATATACCACCACTAGTTTATCCTTTTCTTCAGCAAAAGCAATATCCATTGCTCTCTGGAAAGTGACCCCTGCATTCATGAGACCAAAGGGCATCTTGGCATACATGAAAGTTCCCCATGGCATTGTGAAGGTTGTCTTCTCTTGATCGTCTGGATGAACAAGAATCTGATTGTACCCTAAGAAACCATCAAACATAGACATCCTTTGTGAGCCAACAATGTTTTGCAAAATTAAATCCTTAGGAAGAGGATAGTTATCTTTCAATGAAGCTTTATTTAAATTTCAGAAGTCTATACAGATCCTGATCTCTCCATTCTTCTTTCTAACTGGCACCAAATTAGCTAGCCAATTTGAGAATCTGATTGGAACAATGATTTTGGCATCAAAGAGTTTCTTGACTTCTTTTTCAATCAATGGCATAGGGAGAGGATTAATTCTTCGTAACTTCTGCTTGAAAGGCTTCTCATTCTCCTTAATATGAATGGTATGCTGGATAATAGAAGAATCATATTGTTTTAAATCAGCATAGCTCCATGCGAACACATCAATAAACCTTTTCATCATCTCAATGTATTTAGCCTTCTTATCAGCTGAAAGGAATTTCCAAATCTTAACCATCCTTGGTACATTAACAGAATTTCCTAAATTACAACTCTCTACCTCCTCTTTATCAGCCTGCAATCTTGGAGCCTTGAACACATCATTTTGATAAAACAATTTCTCAAGAGGGATGAGGCCCTTAGGTATGAGGTTATTTTTTAACTGCAAGACTTCAGACTTTTCCTTTGTCTCCACAAACATATTTTGTTGATCCATTTGAGTGCTTTCAAACTCTTCCTTCAACTCAATGAAATTCTTTACATGCTGGTCGTCCTCAAAGACTTGCCAATTTATGATGTTATCTGGTATAGTTGGTCGATGACGAACCTCCACCTCATACTTTTCAGAAGAGTGCATAGGAATAATAAAAAGACTGGCAGAAACAACAAGAGAATCTGCAATAGAGTTTTGGTCTCTGGTTTTGATATTAAAAGAATAAGCTTGAAACTTTTCCAACATATCCAACACTAAGTTTTTATATGCCCTCATCCTTACATCCTTGGTTTGATAAGCACCTTCCACTTGTTTAATTACCAATTTAGAATCTCCACAAACAATAATGTTTCTAGCTTTCAACTTTAACAAAGCTTCTAAGCCCAAAATCAGATATTCGTACTCAGCCATATTATTAGTGCAATCAAAATTAAGTTTGTAGGAGAGAAACTTACTTTCATTATTAGGACTTGTGATCCAAATCCTAGCTCCTGCCCCTTCTCTTCCTGCCGATCCATCAAAGTACAATGACCACCAACCTATTGTCTCTTTTTCATCTTTTTGCTGATCTCCTTGGCACTAGTTACTTGAAAGCTTTTCCTCTGATTCCTCTCCAAATGACTCATTTAAAAGAATGGTTGATTCGAGACCAGTGTCAAATGAATAAATAGGAAAGTTTTGAGGTTTGTCTTTGTTGCTTACCATATAAGCCATTCTAGTCTCCCGATACAACCTTCTTTGCTCCCCAAAAACAGGGATTGTAGCATAGGTAAGGTCCATTTGCATCGTACCTTTGATCTTTGTTACCCACGATCTTGAAAGCAGCATCCCAAACTTAGGTGGAATGTCGGTCACAACAATGTCCATGACAATTGTCTTTGCTGGAATTTGATTTAGCCCCACAACAACATCTTTAATCAAACCAATGCATTAAACTCTTTTTGAATCAAGAGAGAATAAATCCTTATATGGGCTAGTCACCTGCAAACCCAACCTTTCCATGATTACCTTGGGCATAAGATTATGAGATGCTCTCGAATCTAACATAGCATTGTGTAAGGCCATATCATGAATACTAATGCTTATGTAGAAAGGAGGAAATTCTTCACTCTGTTCATCTTCAAGTCTTGGTACTAAACAAATAATAGGATTATCTTCTTGCACATTTAAGATATCAGCTACTCCTGGTTGTGAATTAAGCATCTCCACAATCTTACTTCTGTATTGGTCTACCTTGAGGATTTCACTAAAGGGGACTGATATTTTGATTTTTGCAATCTCATTCTCAAGGTTAAAAACAAAAACTGTTTTCTCAATTTCTTTAGTAGGGGATGGAGCTTGAATACCCTTTTTTCCAGGTGGAAAATCACTTTTACCTGCAACCACCTTTGAGTTGTCTTTCTTTCCTTCAACAGCCTTTGATACATCCTTTTTGGGCTGTGCTTTGCTTGCTGTAATGGGCACATTTCTATTCCTGAGATTGTACTGCTTTTGCATCTCAAAGATAGCATGCTGATAGCATTTTAAATAGTCTGAAGGTTCCTCTCTAGGGGTGATTTTAGGGGCGAATGTTCGCCCTTTGGCGAAATTAAGGGGTTTTAAATTTTTAGTCAGCGAATATTTTGTATCATAGTACATTTTTACAAATCACCTCAAATAGCCCACCTTTTATTAAGGGAGAGGGTAAAAAATGTAAATTTAGCCCTTGAAATTAGGAGTTAGAAACTTCCATTCGCCCATTTTCAAGAATAGGTTTTATTTAAGTGAATCCATTCACCCATTTTCAAGAATAGGTTTTATTTAAGTGAATCCTATGGGCCAAATACCATACTTATAAAAGAGGTATGGTAAATTAATAAAAATATAAATAAATGAGAAGTATGGTAAATAAATAAACATTTTTTATACTTACTCCATAAGTCACCTTATATATATGCAAGGGTGCAAACAAATAAAAATATAAGTAAAGTAGAGGTATGGTAAATAAATAAAACATCTTTTTATACTTACAGGTATGGTAAATAAATAAAAATATAAATAAACTAGACGTATGGTAAATAAATAAAACCTCTTTTATATTTAGTCCATAACCCTCGTTCTATTTATGAAGGCTTATTTAAGTGAATCCTATGGGCCAAATACCATATTTGTAAAAGAGGTATGGTAAATTAATAAAAATATAAATAAACTAGAAGTATGGTAAACAAATAAAACAATTTTT
>APFE030180315.1:11643-29608 GCA_000404065.3 Pinus taeda | reverse complement strand
ATTGATAAAATTGCCTTCCATTTTTCCTATATACCATGGAGATTCACCCATTTATTATACATGTAAATTTAGGGGGGTTCTTAAAATTTTCCCTATTCCTCTCCTTGTTTGGTCATACTGGACTCATCATGTTCCTCCTTCGTTAAGAAAATCCCTGGCACTTCCTCATCAAGACAATGGATGGACTCCTCAGGAATTTCAGGTTCATCTTCTTCATCAACCAAGTTTTGCTGGAAAGAAGGTCTTACTGGAGGATCAGGTTGTTGATTCCTATTTTCTCTTGGCCTTTGCTGATTTTGAGGTCTTCTGAACTGAGGATTTCTAAATTGAGGTTCCTGCTACGCTGGAGGAGCAGAAGTATTCCCAAGAGCCAACCGATCCATCAGCTTCTCCATGGTCTTCATCATTGAGTCAAACTTATCTTCTGGAGCTGGAATGGAAGGTTTCTCTTCTTCTTTCAGTTTAGCTTTTGCCATCTTTGATTTTTTGGCAGCAATCATGTTTACTTCCACTTTAATTGCATCATTTTGCATGTCAGCAAGAGTAGCAGAATACCTTTCTCTAAGTAACAGAGAGAAGTCAGAATCAAATACTTCGGCGTATCTCAGTTGTGCCAAGGCCCCGGGAGGTTTCAAATGGACTGGAATGGAATTATATATTTTATTAAACCTCTTGGAGAAGTTTTGGACGGTTTCATCAGGTGCTCTTCTAAGGTTATTGTATTCAATAAGAGCTTGGACATGATTAGCTGTATTTCCCCACTTCCTTAAAAAACTATCTTCAAACTCCCCCCAACTGTGAATGCTTCCAGCTATAAGAGCTTTAAGCCATTTTCTAACTTCTCCAATGAAGGTTTGTGCAAACAACCTTAGCTTCACATCCTCATCATCAACTTCCTCTCTGTCAGCAAAATCATTGAGTCTGTCTACATGTTCTTCTGTTGTGATTTCTTCATCCCCACCCCATGTTGGAATTCTAGCAGCATATTTGCTAGGAAGCTCATGTAAAATAGTAGGGAGGGCTAGTGGAGCATACCTAGCAGGTACGGTCACAATTAATGGAGGAATGGTGATGACATGTACTGAAGGGACAGAGGAACCAGAACTGATATGAGATGGATTTCCTAGTGTCCGAGAACTACTAGGACTAGCAGAGGTAGAGGATAAGGTGCTGATACGAAAAGGACTATTTGGACATTGCAAAACATTGACAAATGTACTCCAATTTGGAAGGGGTAGACCAGTTTTAGATCTGAGTAATACTTCAAAAGGATCAAGTTCTTTGAGTTTATTTAAATCTTCCTCTTCTAACAATAATTCAGAAGTAACAACCTCCCAAAATTCCTCCTTACCTTTTTGTGACACTAAAGACGAAGTATCAATTCCTCCTTTTTGTAAATCTAAAATAACTCCAATGAGTTCTTCTTCGTTTTCAGACCTCAACAACACCTCATGAATCTTAACATCAACAATTTTTTCTTCAGGACTTCTTGAAAATTCAAAGAGCAAAGATTTTGAAAAGTATGGAGTACCTGGTGTTTCAGTAAATCTTTGTCTTCTCCTTGAAATGGTGTTTGGATTGTCCACAAGAGTAGGTGGATCTGGGTCAGGATTGCTCTATGTATATCTCCCTCTCGAAGCCACCTTTTAAGCTTTTGAAAATATATGGAGTCACCAAGGTAGATTTCAGCCTCGAAAAGTCTTCTGAGCTCCTGCTACCTTCAGAAGTTCAGTTTGTTGTTTTCGGGAATGAATAATCTTCAGACTCACGGTAGACGCACCAAAATGTTATCTTAAAATATGACCCTGGAAGGGTTCTAACTAGGAAGACCTAAAGTAACTATTCCAAACCTACTTTAGGTTGAGGCTTAGCCTCCCCAACCTGAGAGGTCTCTCTCAAAGGATTAATGATTTTTTCTTAAGATTAAGATGGCTAACCCTTGTAAAACAAAGATAGAAAAATGAGAGTGGTGGAAACACAATTATAGATTATCCATTGGGCTTATGGAGTCAAAAAAATTTCAGCATAACAATGATATCAACCTTACATAGAAGTCAGGACATTTAGAATTCAAGCATTTAGAATACACCAGAAACATATAGGACAACACAATTTATAAATATGTGAAGGAAATTAGAGCACAATCAATGATTTCTAAGTAATCACACATCTATACCACTGCAAATACTGAGGAGAGGATAATACACAACATTCTCAACAATAAATTCCTTCTGATGCCTGAGAAGTAAAGCCAAGTTGTATTACTAAAACAGAGTTTTTACATAAAGCCAAATATCAGAGTTTTTTTTCAATAAATTTCCAACCCTTTGTACATCAGCTCTTCTGCTATATATAGAGCTCTGAGATTCCTCCTCCAACATGAGGGGAACTCGAATTCTCCTTGCTATGACACCTATTCAAACTCTAACTAATTATTAAATGCTAACTAGACATTTTAGGAACCTAATACAATTAGGAGTCTAACTCCATACCATGCTGATAATAACATTAATTACAATAAAGACTCCTTCTTTGACAATTGGTTCCCTTTAGTTTAACTTTGATGGATTTTTAAAGTTCCTTGTTGGCCCTTAATATCTTATCTCTTTTTCTGCTCCTGCAAAGTAGGAAACTGCCCCTGTTTTCCTATGTTTGGTTTCCTCAAGGATGTTTGAGGTTAATTAACCATGATGTCTTCTTTGATCACAAAAGGGTATAGTGTCACGTTCTTGATGTGTTGTAGACCCTTTCCATATATTTGTATGGAGACAAAACTTCTTCAAAACCGTTTGAAATGTTGTGGAGAAAACTAGCAAATATTTGTATGACAAAACTTTATAGTTCATATTTCTTTTCCTCCGCTTGTTTTACCTTTTCTTGCTGCATGCACATTGTAATGACCCTTTGTGACACTTCCTTTTCAAAAAATTTCCCCTTGATTGCTCAGAATTTGTAAACTGGGTTCGATTATGTGGCTTTAATAGTTTCGTAGCGCGCTACAAAACTGCTGTGTATTATGCATCTTTTCAGCAACTTCGTAGCGTGCTACAAAACTGCTGTGTAATCACAAAACACAGTTTGATACCAAAATCTGACTGACTTAAGCCTGTTTTATCTGGACATATCCCTTTCAACTACCCTCAATCTATCAAAATTGAGTAGATCATCAAAATTTTGACTATAACCTTACTTGCTGTGTGGTTTTCTTAAGGAGATCTTCCCGCTGACTCAAATGCATCCTCAAATCTTCAATTTTCCTTTTCATAACTCTGATCCCAACTCTTAGTTTTGTATTAACCCTTCTGATGAATGCTGCCTCCTTTAGTCCAGCGACTGTCCAGGTATAATATTGTGTATTACAGTCGACCACCTCAAGTATTTGGAATGTTTTATCTTCCCACAAAGCTTGCATTTTGTCAAAATGAGCCTCCTTGATTGCATGCTTCCTAGAGGCTTTCTTCAATTTAATAATTTCAAGATTTGCTAACCTTAATTTATTTTTCAATTCTTTAACACTATTTCCTTCTGGTGAGATGATTGCCTTTCCTCTATCTTCTCTATGCAACTGTGATGATGTTTCTGATGAAGGCAAGGGTCTGTCGTGAGCTTTTATAATCTTCTCTATTCCACCTGCTTCTGGCAGCATCTCCTACATCTGTTTGAAATTCCTCGTCATAGGTCTTCTTGGCTTAAAGACAAATTGAGCAACCTGGTCATCAAACTTGAGCTTTTTCGAGGCTTTGACTCTTTTAGTTTTATATTTACTTGATTCTATCAAATCTGCTTGAACCAAGGGAGATTCTTCAATGTCAATGGCTTGCAGTAACTCATTCAAGCTTCCCTTTGAAACAGAGCTTTCGTCGGCAACCACCTTCTTGCCTTTTTCCTTAGCTAATTGAATCCTAGTCATTCTTCTCTGGACTACTCTCTAGAGTTCATGTAGAACAATCAACTTAAGTAAGTCGTGGTGAAACAATGTGGTCTCACAGGCTTCTTTCCTTAGCTGCACTTTGTCACACATTTTTCTCGAGCTATGAAATAAATAGAAAGGTAAATCAATAGATGTCTTTCCTGTGAAATGCAGTAGAAGCTTGAAATGATATGAATACACCTTATTATATCTCCCTTCATAGGTTAGGTACCTCTGTATCTAGGTAAGCAAATTGGCATATGAGTCCATGACATAATTTCTAGGCACAGACTTGTTTAAATCTAAGTTAATGAACTCCGAATTTAGAAATTCTTTGCAGGGAGTCATATCAAATTAAAATTTTTAAACCATTTTTCTTGTCCTCTCGGAATCTTAGTGACTGTGGAGATTATCTCTGGTGAAATTTGCAATTCAAGCACACCAAATTTTGAATTCAGTCCTGTGAAATTCAAGGCAAACTCTTTGGTGATTTGTGCATGACCTCCCTAGAGTTTTTCGTAGAAATTCCAACATCCAACCTGCTTGAATGCACGTTCCACTTCCCTATTCTTCAATATGATGTCGAGACCTTCAGGCTCGTTCCTCAAACATTTACCTGACCTGTGCTCTTTCTTTTCTGTCGATCCTTCCATGAGACTTCAGTGTAATGAAAACTTGATAGACTGGCGTTGTCTCAACCTTTGATCACTGCCTCGCTTGATGGCTGCCTCGCTTGAATACTGCCTCACTTGACGTTTGAGGAATTCAAATTTAACATTTGCTTATTATTCCTCATGCAATAAATACAATCATAATCATGATTGTGAATACCTGGCTCTTCTTGAAACTTGCAATCTGAGTGTACCAGGGTACCTAATGACTCTAATGATGAAGATAGGCGGTTGGACATGATACGCGAAGTGTATAAGCTAAGTGGATGATGCAACCATAACTAAATGTGACAGATATGACAACTAGGAAAGATATGCTACGGATTGCATGAATCTCCCATTTCGTAGTGCAGGCATTGTAAAATCTTGGTTTTGTGCTACGAAAATGCCTAGACTTGTTTCCACGCTACGAAAACACCTAAACTGCTTTATAACACATCAAGACCTTAAAGCAAGCTTGATACAAGGAATTTATGTGGGTTATGTGACCAATGATGCTTGAGAACTAATTATTTACCTTTATGTAAACATGCCACAAAGATTCTAAAGACCTAGACACTACATTGAACATGGAAAAACTAAATTTGGACTAACACCTAACCTTCACAAACAAACAGGTGTGAACAATTTGGTAATCACTTCTTGAGTGATAACATGCTGGATTGTGGTGGCCAACTTTGCCTGAGAACACGAAATCATATTGTAGGGTCTGTGATGCATGTCAAAGGACTGGTAGTCCATCATGAAGGGATGAACTTCTATTGACACCGCAGGTGACATTACACTTGTTCAAGAAATGGACGATTGACTTTGTGGGACCAATTCAGCCACCGGGAAAGAAAACAAGTGTGTGGTACATCATCACTGTGACAAAGTACTTGACTAGGTGGGAATAGGTGCAAGCTGTGAAGGACTGTATTAACACGACAACAATGAAGTTGCTTTTTGAACACGTATTGACAAGATTTGGTTCTCCAAATATCTTGATGAGCGATCGTGTATTGACTTCCTAGGCAAGGTGAATGGTAGCCGATTGAAGCCATTCACTAGTGATCCAGCTAGATGACTATATGGAGGAAGCATAGTCTTAAAACTCAAGGTATCTAAAAGGAGGCATGGACTATAAACTACACTACCCAGGTCAGGGAACTGCGTGATGAAGAAACTACATGGAATGAGGAGATGTCACAGAGACAACATGAGCACACAAAAGGTTGCGCTACCTCAAATAAAACCATGTAGGTCAGCCAGAAAGTGACCATTAACGTCACTGCTCATGATTTGAGGATGAAAAACTAGCCAAATGGAGCGGGAGGAATGGACCTGCCGACACCTCTATTCCATATCAAGCATCCAGGGGGACAAGAAAAAGTAGGGCCATGGAAGAAGTCTAAGGCCAACAAGAGGTCCATGGACCCAATTACCTTAACAGAGGGGGATATGAATGACATTGGATATACAGTGTGGGATGCCACCGCAGGACTATTGCAATAGTTTGAGTAGTAGCAACAGCAAGTGTTGGGGCCCATTCAGGTGAATCTGCGAGAGCTGCAGATTTGGGCAACACAGACCGATGCTATATCCACTAGTTTGGCCATTGGTACTCCAAAAGATGCTGGCATACTATATGCGAAGGAATCTTGAGCCATACTATTGCTAGATGGAGCACTAACAACAAAGACTAAAGCTAATAGGCCCACTATCAGCGCACTCAAGGGAGTAGGGCTAAACATGGTAGAACTTCCTAGCGAGGCACTCCACCTGCTAGAGGATGGGGTGATTGTGGAACTAAGGTCTCGCGAACAGGCTACTCTACAGGTGATCAGTGAGAATAAAATTAACAATCCTCAGATGGCCACACAACAAGATTCTGCCATCACCACTGCAAATGACATGACTAATAAGAACAAGCACATAGTCTAGGTCATGGTGGGAGCATACCGAATGGTCCTGGAGTTGGCCATTTTGGTAGGTGAGCTGGTAGATGTGCACATTCGCAAACTCATTATGGGGGCATGTAGTGCCCACATAGAATTGGCAAAGGTTTAGTTGGAGCTAAACCTCCAAACTGTAGAATCCGAGTTGAGGGCCTAACCTTCAAATCCATGAGAATCCAAGGAGCAATGTGTGATTGTTATAATAGAGGCAATAGTGGTAGTAGAAAGTGCAATGGCAGACTACACAATGCTTTTTGAACAATCGTTCGAAGTAATAACTAGCCTACAAGAAGACCTTACTATGAAAAGGCTAGAAACGGATGCATGAGAGTTGTAGCAGTGCTACAATGAGGTAAAAGGGACAACATATTGTTTCCCTCACACAGAGACTCACAAAGTGGTAGGATCCCAAGGAATTTAAGGAGCGGGTAGATGCAGCTTAGCACAAAGAGACAGTACTGAAGGAATGCTTGAAGCCTTGGTTGGACGAGGCCTACTTGATCATGATCTCCATTGAAGGCAAGCTAGCTAGTCTACAGGAGACTCAGTAGAAGCTTCAAGTTGACAGTGCAGGGCCAACAACAGAGTAGTTGGTCGATGAAATAAAGCAGTGACCACGCAGTGCACCATTGAGGTAGCAGTCATACAGGTCAAGCTGGGGGGTCTTCGTGCGAAGATCTCCATGCCCGCAGAGTGACTCGAGGACGAGTCATGATGTTTGTGTTGGGGAACTGTTGGGAACGGGTTCCCCAAGAGCCAGGTTTGGGGCTAAAAGAATATTTTTTGGGACAAAAGGCCCAAATTTTGTAATAAAGATGTAAAGCCTTTGCATTTTGTGGTCGCAGAGCACAAAGAGGTCAATAGGTTGCCTGCCCTTATTTTTTGAAGTCTCATGTCAAATGTAAAGACCTACCCATGGCCTATGGACCATGGTATTATATAAAAAGGGAGTCTTAGAGAAGTCTAAGAAAGGGGGTAAGAAGGATTTTTGGGTAAGAAGTTTTAAGTGTTCTTGGGTCTTAGCGTAGGTAGAGGCTCTGTAAATAAGTGTGTAGAAGCCTAGGGTGGAAGTCCATAGCTGAGTGCAAAGACCCCTGTAGCTATGTGCACATGGTGGATCGAGTCTATACTAAACTTGAGATATCAATAAAAGAGAAGTATTTTGCAAATTACTGTGTATTTTGTCTCTATTTAATGCATCTGATTATATTATGATACCATATGGGTTTACATTATAATTCTTATTTAATGCGCAAATGTATTCGATTATATCCATTCAATGAATGCAAGCAAGAATAAAGGATTACATGGAGGTAACTGCAAATTCATGGTAGATTAGGTAACACTTAAGATAGCTTGCGAACTTATACAGTAGCATAGTCACAGAAGCGTGTAAGTGCTTGGACCTTGGTTCATGGCTGCACGAATATCAGTTGGGTACCATCGCAAAGGTACTAAAGGGTGGGAGAGAAGCAACATTGATAAGCCCTAAAAGCTTATCGATTGACACAAAGGCAGGATCAGGAAGTATAGATCGACATCACGACCATCTCAGGGTGCAGAGACTTGGTTCCTGCATCCCTCCATACTGATTCAGGTGAGACTTTGGTCAACGCTCCATGGGCTAATGGCGAAAGGGCCAGTAGTGTAGGGAATTTCTTGACTGAATAACACTGAACCTACATCAGGGCCCATCAATCCAACAAGGGTAACGAAAAAAATTGTGAATTCTAACACATCATGGTCCCTTCCCTACCGTAGCATGGTCCACTTTATATCTTTATCTTCATAGCTATCGATAGGGTAATATTGTTCCTTGATGGCATCTTAGAAAGAATTCCAAGTGGGTGTGGCTGAAAATAGTGAGGATTCCCTCTCTTCCTTTCGTTCATTGTAGGTTTCCCACGAGTCCTTGATGTGTGGTGTGGCTTTGAGAAGTGGAAAAGTAATCTTTTCCTGATTGGAAAAGTCATGAACTAAAAAATATCATTCCATTCAATTTAACCATTTATCTATGGTGTTTGCATCTATCTAGCCCTAAAATATGGGAATATCAAATTTAACTTGTACCTTAAAAGGATTCGTGCCTCCAGAGTGGTTGCTGGATGAAGATGTGTCACCTATGGGTAGTATTTCAAGGATTTGGGTAAATTTGTCCATCATTGCATTCCTTTATCGCTTGAGGGATTCCTCAAGAAATATTTTTAAAGGATCTCATGCTTCACCATCTTTCTTTTCTTTCACCATGGGAGATCGTCAGGATTTTTTAGGCTTGTCTTGCAAAGGTTCAACTAGTTTGAGCCCTAACTCCATATACCCTGACCTCATTGGGGACATGCAAATAAAATAAAGAAAGAGCAGATCACTCTGATACCACTGATCTGAACTAAAACAAGAATGCAAAAAATTACAGATATAACCATAAATACATAGATGCAGCAGAAATAACACTTCATTTCATTAACATCAAAATATAGAATTATGCTTACAAACATAATGGAAATAAACTAGGTCAACTGATGGTAGCTTATCTCTTAGAAGAGATGTGGCAAATACATGCCTCTGAACTATGGTATAAGGAGGCTCAAGGGCCTATTTATTATTGGACAAGAAGGGAAAACCCTAAACAACCAACATCGTAACCTTGGGAGATATTCGAACACCAAGAGTTTGTGGTCTGCGTTGGGATTAGTTGGACAACCAACTTCTGAGTGTCGTAACTTGGTAATATTGTCTTTGTTTGGTGTGTACAATACCTTTTTGGAAAGCCCTCTCTGAGTAATACAATATTTGGGGTAGGCCCCTACCTATAGCTATAGGCTTGTTGTAGAACTCAAAAAGATGTCGTTTAGGAGGTCAAAACTGCTTGAGAGGTTTAGGACCTAAAAAATAGGTAAAAATAGTAAATGTTGCAATAAACAAGGAAACAAATGAAACTGATTGGAGGTCTAGGTGGAATAGGCAGGTAGCCACCAATATCCACTTGGATCACATGTTTATTAAAGGCTTTATTTGCTCCATTCACCCAAATTTTGGGTGACCTTTCAAGTATCAATATATCTCTATTGGTGGAGCCATGTTGATATTTTTCATGTTTGATTAGAAGAAATTCCACATCACACATTCCGAGGTCAATTTTGTATCTTTTGTATTTTTATTTTGAAAAGGAAGCCATATGATTGGGTATAGATACTCTAAGATAAGATACCCTACTAACTATCCAACTACTTCAAAACACAAATATTTTTCATGACTCCATACCTTGTTTTGATGGTTTCCTACTATAATTGGTTTAAGGGATTTCATTTAAGGAATAATTTAGGTGTTGAATAAAATCTTATTCAGTTATGGCACCCAATTCTCTGGAAACATAATGCACATTTATAATTCTACCTTATTCAAGATAAATTTCTTACATAATTTAAATATATTTCAATTGGATTAAAACCATCACAAAGGAGGTGGAATATTTCCTCAAAGGAAAAGGAATTTGTTATCTCTCCAAAATTTCCCAAGCCTATGATGGAAACCCAAAGGTAATCATACAACCAATTTTAACTCTGAGAGCTAAGCCTCCTAAACTCGTAGAGGGATCTCTCTATTATATTTAGTTTTTTTTCTTTGTAGGTTTTCAGCCTAGATGTGAAGTTCATGGTTTGAGATGGTTTGGTTGGAACAACAAGGGAAAACCATGGGAAATGAAATCAATTAATTTTCACATGGATCTAATTTAATAGTGATAGACAGGCTTAACAGGGCAAGGTAGGAGTATTTGTTAGCTCTTATATTCTTGATGAGATGGGAAAGAAGAAGATATCAAGTGTTCATTAAGCAAGGAGAAATTAAAAATTCTATTTCTTAGCTTCAGTTGAAAACATTGAAATTTTTCAAACGACAGAATTGAGTGTACTTAAAAAAATTCAGATTCATAATTTTCTTTGAACAAAATAAATTAGAAACACATATGGAATTACACAGAAGGAAACACATTAACAAGAGAGAAATCACTTCACCAACAAAATTTGACACAGGAATCCTGTAAAAGCTTATGTATTACTGAAAATATGTCCACAGGCACTTTTGGAACAAGTTTACATCAATATTCCTCTTCTTACTCAAGTCCCAACACCTACTACTTCAATTGATGAAGTATTTATACAAATTCTTCACAAAATATCTTGATAAAAAATATCAAGATTTATTACAAATATCTGAAAACTGTGTTACAAACATATGACTAAAGCATAGGACATTAAAAAATAATGAATCTTCTTGGCACTATATTTTATGATTTCTTATCATAATGAACATCAATTCGAATTTTGTAGCAAGTCCCATTTGATGAGGTGGCATCCAAGTTACTAACTGCCCATGAGCTTTTTCCTCTCGAAAGTTTGAACAATAGGGTCCAGTGATCCCTTTGAATATCTCAACCCATGACATATGTGAAAACTATGAGAGAGGTTTTTGTAGAAGAGTATGCTACCAACATAAACCTCTTTCCATTTTTTAAAATTCATTTTTATCTGTTTGGAAACCACAATTGAAAACAATGACCTAAAAAAAGAAATTCCTAGAAAATATGCCTTCAAAGATTCAGGTGAATCTCCAAAACCATAATAGGTGTTAGAAAAATGTGATAGGTGTTTTTAAATGGGTCTATTATGGAAAAAAGACTCTTTCAATTTTGATAAATTCCTTCTTATTTTTTGGAAACCATGCTTGAAATCATTGTGTTGTATAGGAAAAACCATATTTTTAACTCATTATTTTTCCAACTAGGTGCTGACTTTAATTCACCAACATACACTATTGATCTGGCGAGAGTGGGATAGAATGGATATATGAATTGGAAGTGGGAGATGACATGGAGGCAGTGGATGATGTGGATGCACATGGTTGGTGGAAAGGCATTGGGGTCCGACAGTGTGAGGTGGTGGACAGGTAGGTGGGGAAAAGGGAACGACGTAGGAGCGAGGTGGGGATGGGAGGTACACCTAGAGGAATGTGAGTGGAAGGGATGATGATTTGTGGCAGTTATGATGAAATAGTAGGAATTTATATTGGCGAGAGATAGGAGTATTTTTCGGATGGGGGTGTACACGGTAAGCAGTATTGAGCCGAGGGTGTGAAATGTTGAGTGCCTGCCACATATAGTGGGGCCTGTGAATAGAGAATCCATTTTTTAGATCCATCCCCCATACTAATACTGGTAGAATGGATTGATGGGATGAAATCAATCCCCTACCATCGATCTAGGTAAGGTAGCTCATAGTCGCTAGATTGTGTGCCCCATATACCACAAGCTAACAATTAATCTGTGTTGCTTTCGACTTGGTTATAAAAACCAAACATTAGAGGCAACGTAGATTATTACAATTATATAATGTTTAAATGACATGATTAACTCATTACAATAATTATTAACTTATACTAAAACATACTTAATTTTCCCTAAAGGTGCATTTTGTCTTGCAAGCCCATTTACTTTTTCTATTTTTTTCTTGAAAATAATAGTTAGAATACAATATTATTTATAATTCTACAACTGAAAGATAATAGCCCATCATCATTTGATCCTATGAATCATAGGACCCTAATAGTGGCTCCAACTGGGGATGGCATCCTACTCGTGAGGTGCTAAAGAACCGTAACTCCAATGCCTGACCATTCAGTAGTTCTAACACCCCCATCTTGCAACTTCTGACATGTTCTGAAACTCAAATGCATGTACAAACTCAAAATGGTACTGAATAATGCAATCTGTAAAATCTGCTAGAAATTGAAATTTGAACAATATGACTTAAAAATATGCTCATAGTATTGAGCTTATTGGCACACACTTACCTACCCTACACTACTAAGAAGCTGCTGAATCAAATGACATAAAAATGCCAATGAAGCGAGTCAAGTAGTTTCTTAAATAAGCAGACTGCTTGATTGCATGTCAAGAAAATCAAAGCTAGAAAATGTAATAGCAATGGAAACTGATGATGGATCTAGTTCTTCTAGTGAAAACATGGTTGAAAACTCATTTTGAAAAATCCCTTCATGCAGTTTTCTACATGATCAATAAAGACATAATCTATTAGTTGATCCTCCAGGTATTCAATGACTAGTTTAACGTGGTTGAGTTTTCCAGTGGTATCCTCAATGTCAAACCATGATTTTAAATGTACAGTGTTAGTATTTTGTTCAAAAACCTAACATTTATCAATAAAAAAATCAAATGGTAGTACAATATCCTCTCGTTTTGACAAAGAAAGATAATCAAAGAACTATCTCAGATCTTGGAAACTAGAGGACTGAATCTAAGTATTTAAGAGTTCAATATCCTTCTCAAGTCTTTTAGAAAATGACTCAAGAAAACAAACTTTAATTTCAAATGAAAATTTGCATGGTTTCTGTTAGTGTCAGTATTTTCACACTGTCATCAGTGATAAAAATATTCTATTTTTCATTTTTCATGTTAGGAGTCCCATATTGATGAGTTTGCATACCATTAGGTCATGGATTCACTAATGGTAGGGTTTAATTCAATTTTCCCTCATTTTCTGTATTTGTTGATCCTCTTCCATATATTTTATTCATGGCTCATGTTCCCTTTGCAATTCATTTCATTAGGCCTTAGGGTTTGGTCTCATTAGGTTTTAGGGTCCCACCATGGTCAAATCCAATAATTACATGCCAATAATGATCAGCAAGGACATCCGCAGGACAATAATGATTGGTAAAGCCATAATTTATCATTTTGAAAGCATAATATAGTTCTAGCCTCAAATCTTGTTTTGAGGCGAAAATAGAGTGTTTTGTTTTTATCTTCATTTATGATGTAATTTTATCTTTTCATATGTAATATTGGTTCCGAGTTGATCCTAAGAATCTAATGATGTTGCTAAGAACCTACCACTACAAAATTCAACTCATCATGAGCACGAATTAACCTACAAAAGCAAAAGAGAAACAAGAAGTAAAACCATAAATTCCTCTCCCACTGAGCTAGGGTTGGCTATGGGAGTAGAGATATCTTAGCAGAGTAGGCATAAGGGATATCGGAAGGTATGAGGCCATTTCATATCATCAAACATCAGGTCTCCATCATTTGCTAAGAAGTCATTCCAAGGAACAAGCCATTCACCATAGATAAGAGACAATTTTTCTTCAAACCATCTTTCTGAGCAAAAAAGGATGAATTTGACAAAAGTGAGAGACATGTTTGTTCATCATAGACCCTAGAAGAAAAACCTCCTTCCATTTGTACACAGGTGTCATGGTTTTAGAGAACTATCAAAAATATAGTTGCTACAAGAGAGTTAATGCACTTCTAGGGTGACCTTGGGAAAATCGAGATTTCTCCTAGCTGGGTTGACCAAATGACTTGCTTGATGAGTCAAATGATAACTATATATAAAGAACTTTCCAATGAGATATCATGAGCTCAATTTGGAGTTTAGAAAGACCTCCAAACATTGACAGAAACAACACTCTACATTTTGGCAGCCTCATTTTGCACATTTTGACCAGTCTTGGGAGATTGGACTTTTGACAGAGAAAATAAACTCCCAATTGAAACATTCATGATGTTCTAGAAAGTAGACTCGACAAGATTTCCAATGCGCTATCCCATGCCTAATTTGGACATTAGGAAGGAAGTAAAAAGTTGTCCTAAATTGGCATTACACTTAGGGAAGGAGGCGATGTGCTTAAGGAGTTTTTTACCAGTGTATTTTTGAACGGGCATTGTGCTTAGAGAGTGGGGCTATGCTCATGGGTAGTGGTGCTGCACTTAGGCTATCCAACACCAAAAACGCTTCAAACTTCAAATCTTTGCTCAATTTCCTCCAAATTCTCCTTGTGCAAGTAACTATAAGTCCTCTCCTTGCCATTTAGTTTGCATGTGTAAATATTTTCATGGTTTTCCACTCTCTATATAAAACCCTAATTTTTACTATAAAACCCTAGTTCTTTGGTTTTTACCCACCCCTCACCTCATAACTAAACCCTTATTTGTTAGACCCCTATACTACTAGTGTAACCCCTTATTGTTATTAGTACAACCCCCTTATTATATTGATGTACCCATGTAGTCCCCATATTGTTACTATTGTGCCCCATAGAAGCCCACTATTGTTATTATTGTGCCCTTACATTGTTATTGTTATGTCGGCTCTAATTATATTATGACCCCTTAGACTCCTATATATATAAAGGAGGTATTGTCATTTGAATCATCCAAGAATTGTTCATTTGTGTAATGTAAAGGAGGTTTCCCCCTCAAAGACGCTAAATTCTAAGGCATTGATCTCTCTTTTCTATCTTTTTGTGAGCTGGTTTCATAACATTTGGTATCAAAGCTTTGGATTCTAGGGTTTCACTGCTCCAAATAGGTTATCGTGGAATTTTCGCTATAACATTTTTTGTGCAACATTTCATAAGCTCAGAAACAAAACCATTTGATACGACATCGCATTGAACCTTGTGTCCAAATTTCAGAGCTTTTAGTACTATATTTGCGGAGATATGATATGAGGAAGTTGGTCTTTTTGTAGACTCTTGAATTACATTCCAAATAGGTGACCTGGGGAAAATCATCATAACTTTCTCTTTGAACATCGAATTGAAATTTCATAAGAAGGTACAAAAAGAGGACAAATAGTAGTTTCCTTTATATATTGTTTAGAGCCAAAGGTCGAAATAGTGACTCGTGGCACGTCGTACAATTTTTCTCTACTAAACTAGTTTATAATCAGGTCAATGTTGGAGATTTGGCATAACCCTTCCCCGGAGAATCCAATTTAGATCAGATTGGTGGCATTGGAAAGAGGATGTAGAGGGATACCACAAGTCGCAATTTCAGAACTGGATGATCTAAAATTATAGAGATACATTAGATTCAATGTCAAGCTCCTACAAAGTGAAAAAAGGTGTGTAGTTTTTTTTTTTAATTTTTGCATAAACTTTGTTTGAAAAATTAGTTTGAAGCAATTCAAAGGGCATAGTAAAGCATTATTATGATTAATTTATGCCCTGAGGAAAGAAAATGCAAACACCTAGTAAGCAACCTGAAAGCTCTAGCATGACTCATGAAGAAGAGGGAGAAATGTAACATGATATATCAAAATTACGAGACCAATTGCAGCAAGTGTCACTTGCACAAAAGGTAACATAATCTAAGACGGATGGTTTCAAGAAAGATGTAGAAGCTAAGATGAATGACATTGAAGCTAAGATGGATGATTTGAAGATAGATTTGAAGACAGATTCAAACATAGATTTGACAAAGTTTCTACAAGAAATGCATACTAATGGTGATGGGGTGGTAAAGGAAACTCATGATGAGAACAAAAGAAATGTTAATCATGATTTCATAGACTCTAATTTTGGATCGAAGACCCACCATATTCTAAAAATCGATATGAGGAAGTTTGATGGCAAGGATCTAGCAACATGGATATTACAGATGGAGCAATTTTTCGATCTCAATAATGTGCAAAACACACAAAAGGTACGTATTGCAACTTTATATTTGGAACCAATCAGTTTGTATGGTATCAATGGCTTTGCTCTCATAAAAAAATTATCACTTGGGTAATTTTTGTAGAAGAATTGATACCACATTATGAGGATACAAAAAGCAACACTTTTTTAACCAATTGATAAGTCTCAAACAAATGGGTTCAATAATGGAGCACATTGAGGAGTTCCAAAAATTGAACATCAGGGTAAAAAATATTCTAGAGGAGCATAGGATTGATGTCTTCATATGGACTTTAAAGGATAATGTTCAACATGAGGTTCGTTTTTGGGAACCTAATTCATTGGAGGAAGCATTCGAGTTGGCAAGAAAAATTGAAAGTGAAATTATGAAAACAAGGAATCCCACCACTCATGACTATAATTATGGATGTGTTTCTTCTCCTAGCCTTCCACAACCTACAACTCTTACACCACAACAATTGGAAGACAAAAGAGAAAAAAGGCTTTATTATAATTGTGATAGAAAATGCACTAAAGGTCATAAGTGTGCTGAGAAGAAATTATTTTACATAGAGTATGAAGAGGAGGAAGAAAAGGATCAAGAAACATCAAAAGAAGAGGATATACACTAGGACCCAACCCCAGAGAAAGAAGAAATGAATCCAACCATATCTTGTAAAGCATTGTTTTGTGCTATTTCTATTATCCAACTAGGTTGGATAAATGAAGCAAGGGATGAATGGAAGAAGGACAAAGAAGTATGGCCACTCATTCAAAAGTTGCAAAAGATCCCAATTCAAACAATATTGCCAAAAATTTAAAAGGAAGGAAAAATCATATTAGAACCTGGAGTAGTCATAGAAATAAGAACCCTACAGCTATGAAATAGATCAATTTCAGATTATCTCATCAAGGGGAAGAACTTACCCATTGAAGACTCCACATGGGAGGACAGAAATTTTATACAGAAGCATCAAGAACTACTCAAGCATTGAGGACAACACTTTTTGAAGGAGAGGGGCATGTTAGGCCCCTATACTACTAGTGTAACCCCTTATTGTTATTTGTACAACCCACTTATTATATTGATGTACCCATGTAGTGCCCATATTGTTACTATTGTGCCCCATAGAAGCCCACTATTGTTATTATTGTGCCCTTACATTATTATTGCTATGTCGCTCTAATTATGTTATGACCCCTTAAACTTCTATATATAGAAAGGAGGTCTTTTCATTTGTATCATCCAAGAATTTTTCATTTATGTAATGTAAAGTAGGTTGCCCCCTCGAAGCGACTGAATTCTAAGGCGTTGATCTATCTTTTCTATCTTTTTATTGAGCTGGTTACATAACAATCTTCTTCATGTTTATGATATCAATGTTATGAATCATATATGAATGGTTGTTTTAATTACATAACTAACTACCTTTCAATATACTATGAAGATGATTTATTTATGATTTTTAGTCCATATACTATTGTACTTTCTTGAATTGATTGTTTTGCAGGTTGGAGGAGCAAAAGGAACTCCAAGAGGGTTCGGACCCTGGCAGGATCTTCTCAAACGAAGGAACCCCAGGTACGCCTCTCATCAAAGAGTTTGTTTATATTAGCATCATGGCTATATGGAATGTGCATTTCTCTACGTAGATAACCTTTGATCTACTAGGGTAGTAACCCAAGACCCTAGGGGAATTTTTCCCTTAACAATTTCCCAGAAGTTCTCCCTGAAAAACTGCTCAGAACTAGTCAAAACTGGACAATACATACTGCTCCATGTTGAGGATGCAATGCATCTCACTTGCTACACACAGAAGGTGTGATGCATACTGAAAATCCCTTCTGTAGGGTGCGATGAGTGAGAGCAAACAAATGGCAGAGGCAGTTTTCTAGGTGGAAACCCAAAGAATCTTCTAGAAACTACTCATATGACACTTGCCTCTCTGAATTCGCCCAGGGATGAGTAA
>APFE030180310.1:28335-94386 GCA_000404065.3 Pinus taeda | reverse complement strand
CTTTGCTTCGTATGTGGTTTTTGTGTTCACCATGAAAGCATTTATCACACTCACACATAGAGTCACATTCATTGTCATGCAAGCATCATCTTGATCATGAACGATCAATCACAAGTATTGCACTTGTCGCTTGCACCGTCGGTCAGTCATGTTGAACATGTGTGTCTGGATGGTTCAGTTGTTTCGTCATATGATAACCTATGCATCCTTCTACTATTCACACACTTAGTCATGTTTGCTAGAGTTATGATGACCAGACTCCTCACTGACAGCTGGACCATCACCCTGCTTTCGACTTGATCGGCTGTCAACCAGAACACCACAGAAGCACCAAGCTAGTTCTTTCAAGAAGCAGTTCCCGCAACCAACTCAAGAAACACTCATACTAGCCACCTGGATAGTTGGCGAGCTACTCATATTAGAAATTACGCAGTTCTCATGAGCAGGCCTCCCGCTGCCCATCACTGAGCTGAGCTCAGAAATTTCACAGAGATGACCAGCAGGCTAGCCTTTCGGCCTTAGTGTAGTTTTCCCAGCCAGCAGTTCCCAGTTGCAAACTGCCTATTCCCTCTTGGAATTACACACTTTCTATTGCCAGTGACCCCAATAGGCAGTTCCCTCTAGGAATTGCGCAAGTCTCACTGCCAGTGATCCTAGCAGCCAACTGGTAGTTCCCTCTGGGAATTACGTAATTCTAGCTGCCAATGACCCCAACGGCCAACTAGTAGTTCCGTTTGGGAATTGCGCAGTTTTGGCTGCTAGTGACCCCAGCATCCAACTGGAAGTTCCTTATAGGATTTACGCAGTTCTAGCTGCTAGTCTCTTAGGAAGTTCCCTAGAAAAACTGTGTAATCCCTGCCTGTCAACCCTTCATGTAGCTCGACCCGTTCTTTTGGAAAATTTCACAAATCTGGACGTCCAACCCTTGTTGATTGTTCGTTCTAGAAAATGCGCAGATCATGCCTGCCTTGCCCTCTTGCAGCCCAGACTGTCCCTCCCAAAATTTCCATAATTTTTCCTCCCACTTGAGCCAGACCTTGCAGAAAGTTACTGTCGACTCAGGCTGTTTGTCTCCATCCCTCAGTGACTCTTGCACAGTTTTCATTAGTATTTTCCTGGAGCCATCATCACGCATCACAGCCTCCCTGCCTCTCCCAGTCACCTACATTTGAATGATCATGTGTAATGGTAGACTAGGAGGTTTTAGACTTGATGTTGTCTCGGCATGAGTGACTGCAGGTACAGGTACACCAACAAACATTTCAAGACGATGAACGGGATGAACAAAGGGAGCACATGCAGATGGATAGGTTCACTAACGGATGAACGAACAAAGCATGCAAAGCGGACGCATGCGACGAACTTGCACCTTCGCTAACAAGTGAGCCTGTCAAGCCTTCCAGCATGAAATCAAGGAACAACATGCTAAAGCTTCATCAAGAAAACCAAGGACCATCGAAGACTGCACACTTCTCCATGCAGAGGTGAATATATGATACACCATGAAGACATCCATCACTCAGCAGCACTCTAGCTCGACATGCATTCCAGCAGCAACCCGAGTGTACCATCATTATCATGTCAAGTCATGTCGAGTCAAGTCATGAGTCATGTTTCCCACATCTCCACTATGGGTTTGTTGTCAATCAATGTGATGTAACGTGGAAGTCCAAGAGACCCACCTGTTTAACATAGAGTCATGTAATTCGGAAAGTCGTGGAAGTCTAACGGTCATGAGGGTAGTCGAACAGCCACAAGGGTCAGTTTCACCCTTCGCTATAAATACCCCCCTCATTTGTACATGAAAGTAATTTTCACCTCAGCTCCTCCCACATATCCAAGAGAGTCTGTAATCATTTCTTTGAGGAGTAAGTAGTGGTGGAAATAATACTGAGAGTGGGGGTGAATCAGTATTATCTAGTCAACGATTTATCTTTCAAACCCAGAACATATACGCTACTTCAGTTAGAGAAAATTGCGTATATACACAACTACAGATAAGGAAACCCGCGTATACCATGCAGACTTATAATTTAATTTATTCTACAAATGTTGATCATTAATCTGTGCATCAGAACCATATAAACAGTGACTAGGAATAGTAAAACATAGAAGAAGACAATCACACACAAGAACACAAGATATAAGGAAAAAACCCAATGTGGGTGAAAACCACCTGCTGCAATTCGTCTCTATCTTCTTTTAATCAGAAACTTCTTTTTACAATGATTCTGTACTGGTGCAGTCCTTTACCAGTACGCAGGCTGCTACCTACAGAGAGCTACAACCCTCTCTCATTCTCCAGCATCTCCTGGAAGGGAGCTACAACCCCCTTAGCTCTTGTACTAGCTGGGATACTAGTATGTAGGCTATTGCCTGCAGAAGGCTACAACCTTCTCTTATCTTCCAGGGACCACATTTCATACTGGATCCATGAACAATAATCAATCATCAACAATCTCCTTTTTACCACTTAAAACTGAATCAAATAGACACTTCTCCAACAATTGTATCCAGAACACTGTAACAGTATCCACACACCAATTTTGAACCCAGATCACTGCAGCAATAAACAGAAGCAGCTAGAACATAATTCAATAGATGTACACTATTTCAACAACCAGAAACCTGCGTGCATACGCTTCTGTGTTTGGAACAACCTGCGTATATGCTGTTTTTATTCACAGAACCAGCGTGTATACGCGCCTTTGCTTCACTGAACCTGCATACAGATCTATAAAGGATAATTCACTCATTCAAACATTAGTTCATCCAGATTACCAGATTTATAGATCAAGCATGTGTCACATATAACAGATCAAAATCATACAAAGATACTATTATTCAAGCCTTAAGATTTTGACCCATCAATAGAACATATCTTTCTCCTTGCGCTTAGGTTCCTTCTTCATTCAGATCTAGATATGTACCATAACCCAATCACTAGTATTCCAGATCTAGCGCTTTTTTAGATATTCAATCATTCAGCTTATTCTTTGCCAAATGATCTCCTTCCTCTTTTATAGTCTTAGGCCTTTCACAATGCCATGGTCCAAAACCATAACCAATCAATACCATGGACCCAATACTTGGGATCAACACTTTTGACGAGATACCGTGGCCCAAAACCATAGGTTCAAATACCAAGGACTAAATATCACGGACCAAAAATAAGTTCTCCCACATGTACGCTCTTTTTCTTGCATGAAATTGCGTGTATACGCATACATGCCTTTTGAACATCTAACCTGCATATATACGCGGCTTCGTCAAGTTGAACCTGCGTATATATCTTTTCCTTCATTCTGAGAGCCTGAACTGTGATCTGTCACCAGAGTGAGTTGCCATCAAGGAAAACACCTGTGCCATAATGCCAACAATCTCCCCCTTTGGACTTGATGGCAACCCCCAAGATCCTATCCTCAAAGTCATTCTCCCCCTTTGACATCAAGGGCAAAGGGTTATGCTCCCCTTGGGTGCATGCTGAAATAACTGTTCTGCTGAGCTGACAATGCTCCCCCTGACTGTAGGAAAGATCTGCAAAAAGATGTTCTTCAGGAAGAACCATGACTTATACATCATAAATGACCTTCCTATCACCAAAAGACTCTATACATACATCCATCACCCAACCAAGTGGGGATCATCCACCCAACCAGTGGGGATACATCAGAAAGTTACATATGAAAACCAAGTTCATTACATCAATCATCCCAGGCCTAGTGGGGAAACCAAAGTAGGTCGTTACATGACCTTGATAATAATAAAAGATATACATGACAGAAGTATCTAGAGCAAGACTATGAAAGTCACCAATAACTAATATCAACAACATCTGTCAATCACTATTCAGATTAGCAACCATGTTCTCCTTTTGTTCTCCTTCTGCATTTGTTCCACCTGAAATCAATAGCTGTGAACTTAAACCAAAAGCTTCTAAGATAATACCAACAATGCATTATTAGAAGTTTATCTGCTCCCCCTGAACCTGTGCCTGATGGTCTCTATTAGACTCATATCATATTCTCTTCAACCAGAGTCTGTCCCCACTAATTTCATTCAAACCACCATATATGCAACTGTATCTACATAAACCGATGTATGTACCTGGATCCTCCTCATGCAACTCGCGTACAACCACTTTTCTCTGAAACAGACAGATTTCAACAGCAAGATGATGCATCAACTACTCCCAGCTTCTGTTTGAGGTATTCAAATGTCTCCCTGGGCAGTGGTTTGGTGAGTATATCAGCAACTTGTCCCTTAGAGGGAACATACTCCAACTTGACCTTTTGTTCCAGTACTTGTTCCCGGAGAAAATGATATCTGATCAGTATGTGCTTAGTCTTTGAATGCATGACAGTATTCTTTGAGATGTTGATAACACTTGTATTATCACAAAAAATGGAGATAGGTGGAGTAAAAGTGATTTGAAGATCTTGCAATGTTTGCATCATCCAAAGAAGCTGTGTGCAGCAAGATGCAACAGCTACATATTCTGCTTCAGCTGTAGATAAAGCAATAGAAATTTGTTTCTTGCTGAACCAGGATACCAATCTAGGACCCATGAAGAATGCACCACCACTATTGCTTTTCCTATCATCCACACTTCCTGCCCAATCTGCATCTGTATATGCATGAAGTGTGAGATCTGTATCTCTAGGATACCATAAGCCATAGTTTTGAGTTCCTTGAAGATACTTGAAAATTCTCTTAACTGCCTGAAGATGAGTTTCCTTCCGATTTGCCTGAAACCTTCCAACTATTCCCACTTCATGCATAATGTCTGGTTGGGTACCTATTAGATAAAGTAGACTACTAATCATAGATCTATAGGTTGGTTGATGCACTGCTACTGATTCATCATTTGCGCTGAGGCTGCAGCCTATCACCATCGGGGTACATACAGGTTTTGAATCCTCCATCCCATACTTCTTCAAGATCTACTTGAGATACTTGGTTTGTGATAGAAAGATGCCATCTTTGTTTTGTTGGATTTGTAAACCAAGAAAATATGTGAGCTCACCAAGCATAGACATTTCAAACTCTTTGTGAATCGCTAAGGCAAAGTTTTGACTCATGTCTTCTTCATTGCTACCAAAGATGATATCATCAACATACACAACAAGTATTATCAACTTATCATTGTCAATTCTTATATAAATATTGCTATCAGTTGATCCTTTTATAAAACCTTGCTGGCGGAGGTATTTATCCAAGCGATAATACCAAGCCCTTGGAGCCTGTTTAAGGCCATAGAGAGCCTTTTTTATTCTGCATACAAGCTTTGGATCGTTTCCAAGGATAAACCCATCTGGTTGCTCAATATACACTTCTTCATCCAAATCTCCATTTAGAAAAGAAGATTTTACGTCCATTTGAAATACTTTGAACTTCTGAAAACTAGAGAGAGCAAGGAACATTCTGATGGCCTCAAGTCTAGCAACGGGAGCAAACGTTTCTTCAAAGTCAATTCCTTCTTGTTGAGCATACCCTTTACAAACCAGTCTGGATTTGTTTCTAATAACTTCCCCATTTTCATTCAACTTGTTTTTGAATATCCATTTTGTCCCTATGACATTCTTATCTTTTGGTCTAGGAACAAACCAAAATTTGAGATTCTGGATGATTCTTCTGAACGTACCTAGATGGAGTCTTTTCTTCTGGCGCCTCATGGGTTTCTTCTTCATCATGAATCTGATTTGATGTTGATTGATAGTCCTCATCATCTTCGAAATCTTCAGATCTTACCTGCCTAGGAGTTCTTTCTTCTTCATCAACCACAATATCAATAATTTCAACAATTTTTCCAAGTCTTTTATTGTAACACTTGTATGCTTTGCTGTGGGGAGAGTAACCAAGGAGAATGCCTTCATCTACTCTAGGTTCAAACTTGCCAAGATTTTCATCGGTATTTTTGATGTAGCATTTGCTCCCAAAAATTTTGAAGTATTTTACCAAGGGAGTCTCACCATACCATAGTTCGTTAGGAGTCTAAGTGTTGTTCACCCGGACATTTGTCTTGTTGAGAATAACAACTACAGCAAATGCAGCTTCACCCCAGAAAGTTGCGGGAGTTCCAGACTCATCCATCATAGATCAAGCCATTTGTTGAACCATTTTGTTCATCCTTTTCACTACTCCATTTTGCTAACAAGTCCTTGCAATAGAGAATTCCCTTCTTATTCCATGTTCTTCAAAACAATCGAAAAATTAATTTGAGGTAAACTCCCCACCTCTATCAGACCTGAGGCATTTTATTTTTTGATCTGATTCGTTTTCAACTAATGCTTTGAAAGATTTGAATTTTTCAAGGGCTTCGTCTTTGTGCTTCATAAGTCCTATCCAACACATCCTGGAGAAGTTGTCAATGAATAATATAAAGTATTCTTCTCCTCGAGGTGACCTTTTCCTAGATGGACCACATACATCAGTATGGATAAGTTCAAGTGGCCTGCTAGCTGATCCTTCCTTCTCAGGGAAGTTAGTTATGGTTTGCTTACCAAACTGACATGATTTGCATATTGTATTGTCTGGAATTCTGATGTCTGGAAGTCCACGAACTGCCTGGTATTTGCATGCTTTCCTTATTTGTGAGAAGCTTAGATGCCCCAATCTTCGGTGCCATAGCCAGTGTTCATCATTCTTGCTTAGATAGCATTGATGTTGTCCTTCCTTGAACATGTATAAATTATTTGGAGTTCTTATGCCTTTGATCACTATTTTTCCTGTATCAAGATCACGAACACTACATCCATTTGATCGAAATATTACCTTAGTTCCTTGATCGCACATCTGACTTACACTTAATAGATTATGCTTTAACCCATCAACATACATAACATTTCCATCTTTGACCTTTTCTTTCAACTGAACAGATCCTTTACCTTTTATGAACGTAGGGGTGTCATTTCCAAATGAGACCTTCTTTTCCCTTTCTAAGGCACTATATGGTTGAAGCTTTTCTTTATCACCTGTCATATGTTTCGAACATCCACTGTCGATGTACCACTGATTTTCCTGTCCTTCTGCATATAAGGCTATCCCACATCTTTCTGGTTGTGATTCCTTCATTCTCCATGTTTTGGCACTTGAGGCTTGTTCCTTCTGAGTTGTCTGTTGGAACCCACTCCTGCATTCAGAATCTTCATGACCGAAGTTGTTACAAATAGAAAATTCTATTTCATTTTCAAGAGCATAAAAGTTATTGAAGGTTCTTTTCATGATCCCAGTCATTCTTCTTTGTTTTTGAGCTTCTCTAGTCATGATTGTCTTATAGGCTACACATTGAGCTGCTTTGTGACCAAAGTTATGACACGAGAAACATTGGCCATTGAATAAATTCCTATGATTATCAACTCTACCAACCAAATGATTGTAGTTTCTATTGACATCCATTCTTGAGGCAAATTGAGAAGGTTTTACCTGTGGCTGGTTGTAGCTTCTGTTCATCCTTAAAGTAGATTGCCCTCGATTTACCTGGTAATATTTGTTCATCCTTGAGGTAAATTGTCCCTGATTTACCTGGTGATCTTCATTTGGCCTTTGCTCACTTCTCCTTGCTGCATCAAGATAACTTTTGGAGGTGGATGGTTTCTGCACTTGAGATGCTTCTTCATTATATCCCAGACCTGTCTTGATTAGTGGAGAGCGCTGCACTTTGATAATCTCATCTAAAGTTTCAGACCCTTTAGAAAATATAAGATTAAGAGCTTTGGTTTTTTCAATCTCTTTTCTAAGTCCCACAATTTCACATTCTAACTTTTCATGATGTTTTTCCTTTTCAGACAATTGGAATTGCAGAGTATCAATAATCATATTTTTTTCTTCTAAACAAGTTTTGAGTTTAGAAATCTCTTCATAAAGACCTTCTTCATCTATAGCATCCATGAAATCATCATCTTCAAAAGCCATTAAAAGTCTATAATTGTTACCTTGTTCATCTTCATCATTATTTGAAAGTTCATCACTATCTTCATGAGTGTAATAGCTTTTCTTATTTATATTATGTTTCTTGTTCCAACTAACAGGTTCTTACCTTTTTCAGGCTTATGTTTATGAGGACACTTGGCAGCATAGTGACCGACTCTTCCACAAGAAAAACATTTGAAAGGTAACTTACCTCTGAATCTTCCAGCACCCCGTTGAAGTTTCTTGACAAAATTTGATTCTTCCTCTTCTTCTGACATATGTCCTGACTCATAGTAATCCCCTTTGCCTGAAGCCTTGAATACAGCTTCTCTCTTGTCTGATGGTCCTCCTTTCCTCATTTCTTAAGCAGTTAGAATTTTGTGCAGCTGTGACATGGTAAGGTTCTGTAGATTCTGTTTTTCTTCTGTTGTAGAAACCTTTGATTCAAACTTAGAGGACAAATATCTTAGAACCTTTTCAACCACAACAACCTCTTTTATTTCTTCACCCAAGTTTTTCATGCAATTAACAATCTCATCTATACGTAGGAAATAGTTAGCCACACTTTCATCATTGTACATTCTGAGATTTTCATACTGAATTATGAGGGTTTGAAGTTTTGCTCGTTTTACCTGTTCATCTCCTTCATAGCTTAGAACGATCTTGTCCCATATTTCTTTTGCGGTTTTATACTACATAACCTTGATGAACTCTGATTGAGATAGACATCCTAATAGAGTATTGACAACCTTTGCATTTGTTTCATACTGCTTCTTACCAGCCGGATCTGTAGGGGTTGCTGATGGAAAAGAGTACCCTATATATATGATATCCCAGACTTTTGTACCAAGAGATTGAAGATAGGCTGTGATTCTTACCTTCCAATAGATGAAGTTGGTCCCTTCAAAAATTGGTGGCCTAATCGATGCTTCTCTTTCGTAGTTTCTCATGATGATAGATCTTCCTTCAAGCGATCAAGCTTCTTCTGAAGGACCTACTCTGATACCAATTATTGGAAATAATACTGAGAGGGGGGGGGTGAATCAATATTATCTAGTCAATAATTTCTTTTTCAAACCCAGAACATATACGCTACTTCAGTTAGAGAAAACCGCGTATATACGCAACTATAGATAAGGAAACCTACGTATACCATGCAGACTTATAATTTAATTTATTCTACAGATGTTGATCATTAATCTGTGCATCAGAACCATATAAACAGTAACCAGGAATAATAAAACAGAGTAGAAGACAATCACACACAAGAACACAATATATAAGGTGGAAACCCAATGTGGGTGAAAACCACCTGCTGCAATTTGTCTCTGTCTTCTTTTAATTAGAAACTTCTTTTTACAATGATTCTGTACTGGTGCAGTCCTTTACCAGTACGCAGGCTGCTACCTGCAGAGAGCTACAACCCTCTCTCATTCTCCAACTTCTCCTGGAAGGGAGCTACAACCCCCTTAGCTCTTGTACTAGCTGGGATACTAGTACGCAAGCTATTGCCTACAGAAGGCTACAACTTTCTCTTATCTTCCAGGGACCACGTTTCATAAATTTTCAGACTGGATCCATGAACAACAATCAATCATCAACAATCTCCTTTTCACCACTTAAAACTGAATCAAATAAACACTTCTCTAACAGCTGTATCCAGAAAACTGTAACAATATCCACACACCAGTTTTGAACCTAGATCACTGCAACAATAAACAGAAGCAGTTAGAACATAATTCAATAGACGTACACTATTTCAACAACCAGAAACCTGCGTGCATATGCTTCTTTGTTTGGACCAACCTGCGTATACGTTGTTTTTATTCACAGAACCAGCGTGTATATGCGCCTTCGCTTCATTGAACCTACGTACAGATCTATAAAGGATAATTCACTCATTCAAACATTAGTTCATCCAGATTACCAGATTTATAGATCAAGCATGTGTCACATATAACAGATCAAAATCATACAAAGATACTATTATTCAAGCCTTAAGATTTTGACCCATCAATAGAACATATCTTTCTCCTTGCGCTCAGGTTCCTTCTTCATTCAGATCTAGGTGTGTACCATAACCCAATCACTAGTATTCCAGATCTAGCACTTTTTCAGATATTCAATCATTCAACTTATTCTTTTCCAAATGATCTCCTTCCTCTTTTATAGTCTTAGGCCTTTCACAATACCACGGTCCAAAACCATAACCAATCAATACCATGAACCCAATACTTGGGAACAACACTTCTGATGAGATACCATGGCCCAAAACCATAGGTTCAAATACCAGGGACTAAATATCATGGACCAAAAATAAGTTTTCCCACATGTACGCACTTTTTCTTGCGTGAAAATGGATGTATACGCATACACGCCTTTTGAATGTCTAACCCGCATATATACGTGGCTTTCTCAAGTTGAACCTGTATATATATCTTTTCCTTCATTCTGAGAGCCTGAATTGTGATCTTTCACCAGAGTGAGTTGCCATCAAGGAAAACACCTGTGCCATAATGCCAACAAGTAGTGGCTCCAACGCCCTGTTGATGGGGTTAGTGATGTATGGTGTAACGATGTGTCTTGGAACTTTCACTTAATTCAGAAGCCCGTTAAGAGGCCAACACATTTTCACACATATATTGTATTTGTTGTAAGACTGATCTTTAACACTTTTAATGCATGTTACTTTAACCTGTGTTCTACATATGAACTGATTCATTTGTTGTAATGCATAATATTTTAATGGAAATGTGTTGTATATGATGTTAATATTGTCCCGTCCATGTCGAATGCTCCGCTAGACATCAGACATACCTTTCACATGAACCTTTCTGTAACAACCATTGCATTCGTTTGGACTGATCCATGAGTATTGTATGTGTTATCTTACCTTGCATGTTGTGACTGCCGCATCTGAGTGGACTACTCCACTGGAAGCTGTGTATGTCCTTCGTGTTGTGTGTTCCTATCTGAGTTGGCACTGATCCCTTTCAACTTGGAACGCACCTTCACCTTCTTCCCCTTACAGTGAAAGAACCATTGACACAAGTAGACTTACGCTAACCAGGCACATGAACCTCACTTCTTGAAGACAAAGAAAACCACTCTCATTTGCTGACAAGCAAGAGTTGAGGAAAATCCTTAAGACAATGGCAATCGAGCCATCATACCGGATGGGATTCCCACACCAAACGGTGTGAGGTCTAGTTGGGACTTCATACCAGGTTGATCCCCTAAATGTTGGAGGGTCCAGCACTACCAACAACTTCCTAGAATGTGTACACACTTTCTCCCTACTTTGTAGTAGTTAACCATCATTTTTCTCTCTCCTCCGCTTGTTAGTTGGCCTTTAGTCCTATTTTGAAGTTTAATTGGTTAGTATTTTGCATTTGAGAATTATTAGTTAGTTATAACTAATTTCTAACTTCATTTACCTCCAATTCATTCCATTTTAGGATATTTTGCTAATTTTGGGGCTTCCTATCTAATTTTGACTTGTTTGTCAACTAAGAAAAGTGCTTTTGAGTTAGAATAAGTGCATGCCCCTGGTACCTAACCTAATTCAAATTTCTTGAATTTAAAAAGATTACATATATTGTATTTCTTGTTAAACAATAATAAATCATCAGATTATATGAGTAATTTGAATTGTCTCCTTAGTTCATTAGTAAATTTCTCAACAATTTTATTATCGATCTTCTTTCTTGTTTTGCAAGTAGCTACTTTAGTATCTTTTTCAAACTTAAATCTTGGGATTGTGTTTAAAATCCAACACACATAACTCTTCATATGAAGAGGAATTCATTAATGGAATAAATTCATGAAATAGTGTTTTCTACTAGTTTTCAATATGATTCATTTATAGTGGTAGTGTTACTTTTGAATCCACCCTTTAATGACTATGAAAATGATATTTTCACCATGGAGGTTCTTATATATTTAGATTTACCTAAATATAATAAGAATTTTTAATACAATTTTTAGCCATTTATGTGACTTCAATTAGGAGTCAAGTTCAGCATGGGTACATGAGTCCTTGGCCCATGGCTGAGCTTCTTGGACTAATTCATCATTATGGATATCAAATCTACATGGGTACTTGGCTTATAGATAGGATTCATAGACAAATTTCATATTGCACTCAACACATGCACATAGGACCTTGGTTTGTGGTTGTATGTCTGCACTACATAAGTTGAGGTGATATAGTGACACTACAACCCCCTCCAATATCACAAACACTAAAAAATTTCATTGTATTTGTTGTAAACATATTTAAATCCAACATTAAATAAACAACCACCATACTCTATTAGGTAATTAAAAATAAATATAATTGCACTACAATAATATACTATTAAGTAGTAATAACCCCAAATTTATGCACTTTTATTGAAAGCAAATGTAAATACCACAACAACAATTTTCGCTAATTATTAAATGGATTGGCCAAGGTTGTGGGTCTCCATTACACTTATAAAACCCATCCACATGTTTATATAATCCAGATCCACTCACACTGAAAGAATTAAATCAAATGAGATTTGAAGGTCCTTTTCTCATTTACAAAGTCAATATTTATGCTTGTGCTCCTTGGTTTTGGCCTTATAACTACCATAATTGTTCAAATTCCTAATAAAAATTTTCATATTGAATTATTTGACAAAATTTCACTCACGATGATAAAATTTTAGTCATATTATACACACACACACACACACACACACAAAACCAAGAAAATATGTAGAATTGATACAGTGCTAAGGATGCTTCTATATTAGAATCTCTTTATTACAAAAAGTGAAGAATCTCTTATCCTTCTTGACTACACCCTATACTAGTGATTCTTTCTTCTTTTCTAATTTACATCCTTCAAGTTATTTCTCTTTGTAATCCTAACCTTTTATTTTTGAAATTGTAGGTAACTCCTCACCATTACACTCCATGTTACCACCATTTTTTCTTGGATTATCATCATCATTATCACCATCATATCTTTTACCAATTGTTTCAACTTGTCCACTTCTTGTAGTTGTTCTAAATCTCATCTACTCAAACTCATTTCCCCAAATTTATCCCATTCAACGGTGCTTACTAACTCCTCATCTCCCCTCTTTTGCACCATTACCATCGTCTGAATGTAATTTCCAATGCTTATTTCTATAAAATCTCCTTATTCTACTTTTCTTTTATGATGGTAATATTCATCTTATTTTTTCTCTATTGCATATTCACTCTATTTAATCAACTCATATATTTTCAATTGTTGCATATTTTCTCTAGTCTACACTATTTTATTTTTTCTTGATGTGAATTACACTTCATCTATAACAATGCCACCACACAAAACATTATAGGAATTAATAATGTTCATTTCCATCTCTTCAATTATTGCATCTATGGTAATATCAATATATATGTAGAATCCACTACTGCAAGTGAAATCTCTTTTACAATTTGCTACAACATCACTCACTATTACAATATATCCCATGTGCATCTATGTTGTTCTTGAGTTCACTACGTAACCTTCTTTACCTCAATATTTGTCTTTCAATCTTCTATTACAAACCCTTATTTTGTACTTTCCTTTGGAATTATATTAATGACATGTACTTCACACACATTTTCTTCATTAGTTTCTTCAACAATTTGCAGCCCACTATCACTATCAACACTCTTTATAGCCACATCCAAAAGAAAGTATTTTTATTTCTCCTCTCATTTCCTTCTCTCATGCCTCATTTTCTTCTACACCTTCTTAGTTCTGAAGGCCAAATGCTAAGCCTCTTCTAATGACTACATATTCTAAAAAATTATCTTCCTTCTAATGGATGGCTTTAATCCATTCATATATAATGCCATCTTTTCCTCACCATCTCATACACAATTGTACCTCATGTCCACACTATAAAACTCATTATAATATCCTTATATGGATTATTTATTCTTCTATATTTTATTTGATCCATAGACTATTATGGAATTTCCATTGGATAATAATTATATTTAAAAACTGAAATGTACACTGTGAGGGTTATTTTCCTTAGAATTATGTATTTATTAATTTTTTATTTTCATGCTTTCAATATATCAAACGTATAAAATATATAAAATATCACTTAAAACAATAATAACACAAGATATGATTTAGGAAACCCTTATGAGAGGAAACCCAACTAGAATGTGAGTTTGTTATCCTCTCTCTTTCTTTGAATGGAAATGGATGCAAGTACAAAGGAGTGAGACTTGTGGCCCATGGGATGCTATAGTGCACAAATCCTCTTTGTTCGCTCTCTATGTATTCACTCCCAACCACTTTTCTCATCTAACTAACAGAAATTCACTCAAATCGAATGGGCCCCTTTTCTTCCTAGTGGCCTAGTTGTATCACAAACCAATAGCCTACTCGTGGTTAAGTTTGAATCCTTCAAATCTCAACTAGTGTTGCAATATTGAATCTTATAGAGTCTTATTCATCATGATCATGTGGCTAGCCCCTTTTCCATGAATAATATGGTATGCCATTTTATCCTCTCAAATCATGGTAGTCAAATAGGAATGTCAACTTTTGAGTGGCATAACGTTTGCATACAAAATCTAATTAAGGGGATTATTGCACCCTTGGAAATCTATTTGTGTGTAGAATATTTTTACGAGGTAAAAAAACTTTTAATCCCTAAGAGATGTAGTTTAATTCCTCAAACGATTTCCAAAATATTTCAGACCCTAGTTTTCTAAATTGGGACCCACTGGTAAAAATGTTCTTGTGAGTTGATTTGTCTGATTTTTCCCTTATAAATGCATCAATATGGATGAAAAATAATATAATTATCAAATATGGATATTACCTCTGCATTTTTGGAGGATTTTAGTCCCTAAAATATTTTACTGAATTAAGTGAGGAAAATTTTCCTCCACCTTCTCCTTGGAGTACCATTTAGCCTTTCTTGGAATCTATCCTATCAGCCCAATATGCCAAATATCATGATACCCATATATTGTAGTTATATATCTCTTATAGAATATTTTCTCCTCTAACATCTTTTCCTAATGTTTTGGTGCCAAATCCACTATAAAAGGTATGACTTATTCCTCTTCCTAATCCAACATGGAAGGCTCATAGAGTTTAAAATTTTCTACATTCACCACTGAGTGAATATGTGTGTATGGGAGTATATTGAGTCTATTATCTCCCACCTTTCCTTATTCAATTGTAACCATTCTTTGTCTACCATCTTAAGTGACTTCTCTGTTATATGTTGATCATGCATGGCCTTGTATTTTTCCTATGACTTTTGTAGCATCACATGTGCATATATATAGATATTTCTTATCTTCTCAACAATTTTTTCTACCCTCAAGGAATCCATAGTTATATCCTCCCTCGCCCATCCTTATTTCCCATATGCAGTATACATAGGTGAAGGTGGAAAATATCTAAAACAATTTTCAAATGGGGACTTACTAGTAGAAGTGTTGATTGCGCTATTATAATAATATTGTTTGTGTACCAAATTTTCATCCCATGTCTTTCGATGTTTTTTAGTGTAACCCCTCAAAATATGCATCAAATTCCTATTGAATACTTATGTTTTCCAATTTGTATATGGATAGAATGTTGTATACCACTTCAACATCATGATCATCTTCACCCACAATGTAGTCTAGAATGCACTAAGAAATATTGGTCCTTGTCAAAAATGATGCTCCTTGGTATCCCAAACTACATCTAAACCTATTCAAAGAACAAGTCCATTATTTCTTTCCCATTGATGGCCTTTTTACAAGTCATTAGAACACACGTCTTTTTTAACCTATCGACTTCCATGAACAAGTATTCATGTCCCTTCCTTGGTTGTTGGAAAAACCTCCCACAAATTCCATGGAAATTATTTCCCAAGGATGATTGTAGGCAACGGATGGTATAAACCTTGTTTCCTACTACTATGCCTACTGGTACAATAAAGCATGCATCCTCTTATGAACATAGCTACCTCTTCTCGCATAATGTGCAAATCAGATACCTTTGCAAGTTGACCATTTTTTTCCCTACAAAAAAGTCTCATGCCTTGTGTTATCACTTGGAATTTTCTTGGATGTAATAAAACATTTTTGAGGTGACCTTTTAACCAATATTTTATATTAGAAGCTAGCCCTTCCAACCCAAAGAGGGATCTCTCTTAAACTCAATCACTCAATGTCACTACAACAACTAGTTTTGAATGAATGTAGTGACTAGATCATATGTACGATAGGGTTTAACATGTGGTAAAGTAGAGTTAAATATTCACTGGGATTGGATTCATCAAAATTAACAAGAAATATGATGGATCCTCTATTACCTGGCTATGTCTATCAAAGGTAGGGTAGATGACACTTTCTTAGACACTTATATTATGGTTGTAAATGAAAGTTGAATGGAGATAACAGTCCACTACAGTAGAGCATAAAGCAATGATGAATTCTAAAGTAGCTTTAGATGGAAAACATGAAAGTAATTGTCTATAGGAAATCAAAGAATCAATGATGAATCCTGAAACCTTTGCTTTGAATCATTTACTAAATATTACACATAAAATGGAATCACTTAGAAAAGAAAAGCATTCACCATAAGAAAACATAGATAGGAAAGTATCATCACAAGAATCTTTGGGCCATAAACTCAAAAAATTTTGATTCAGTCATATTCAATTAATCTCAAAAATTCTAATACAATTAAAACTACTAGATATTTACTCATAACCAAACCCCTCTTACATTCCCAATGATGAAATATATAGAAAATACTATCTATCAGTTGTTGCTAGCTTTTAGGAGTAAAATCCTATTATTAAATCTAAAATAAAAAATGAAATAAAAATGATATTCTAATTTGTTGCAAATCTTTTGAACTGTTGGAGTTCATCCATGTTACTCTCTGCCACAAAATATACGATTGGTATCTTTGACTTCCATCAACAATTGACTTGTCAATCAATTCAGAGTAACAAAATATTGCTAGAGCTATGAATAGTTTGAGTTGTTAGGACTGAATCTGGAACAAGCTACCAAGTATCTCGAATGCTGGAAGTAGAATCTAAAGTTGTTGGAGTTGATCTTTTTAAATCTGGGATTAATCTTTGAATCACTTATATTACTCCTTGAGATAAGGGATGTTGATCTTGAATAACTTCAAGTCTGAATTTGAGCCATTGTTGGTTAATATTCTGACATTTGTTTGTTTTGTTTGCATTTCTGGAATGAACACTCTAATGACAGATATAAGTAGTCACAATGATTGGGACCACTATGAGAAGATTACAGAATGAAGTATAATCAACAATATTTAGAAAAAATATTGGCATTGGATGATGCCACCGAACAACTTTAGTACTGCAATACCAACCATAATCACGATAAATACAATGGCTAGGGCAACTGATAATGCATATGTGAATTTCAAGGAATCCACTCCCTTGAAGGACACCAATGAAACCCAAACCATTTTTTAAGTATACCAACATGATGTAGGTCATTTGAAGATGCTCCAGATAACATATCACCTATGATATTCATTTATTTAATAAGAATGTCCAAATTGTTAATAATAACACAAATTTGCAAAAGCATTCTGCCAATTCTAATAGTTTTGCTTCACATTGTCTACACTTGGGATTTTTTATTGCTTCCTTTGAATCCACAGTTGTTACATTCATAGGTGTTTTTCCATACATATGTAGCATGAAAAATGATGGCATCGGAGTTTTGATCTAGAAATTTCGATTGGGTATTTGGTGATTTACATTCGGAAAATGTCTCTTAAAAGGGTTTGAAGCTCTGTCTTTTAATGAATAAATATAATATGCAATGAATAGAGAAAAAAATTTCTTCTCTTGTGATCTGGGCAATTATCAATTTGATGCTTTTGACATTGGAAACTTAGCATTAGATTTGAAAGATGGGCTCTGTAACTAAAACCCGATTTATTCCTTCATTTGACTTATTGTTAAACTATGCATCTGCCATATGATTCATAATCATTTTTCTTTGACACTGCACAACGTATAAGTAAAAACCCTTACAAACTGACACTTCAGTGTCATGGTTTCAAAATAGTGTTGCTGGTTATTTTTTATTATTATTTGTTCATGGGATTTATACCACATTCATAGGATAAAACAAAACAAATTCCTTTATATAACTATGAGTGTTTGAACTATTCTAACATGTAGTGCTTTTATACATCTCTCATCAGTGGTTTGCAGCTTGGTATTTGGGTGTTGACTTGTGTTGATACTTGTTTGACCTTGGTATTCGGGTGTTGACTTGTGTTGATACTTGTTTGGCTTGTCGTCAATATCTATGGCACAAATGAGACTTGGAGATTGGAGATTGGATCTAGAGTAGACATAATATTTTTTAATAAAACCACTAATACTCAACCACTAATACTCTTGCACATAGACCTGAGAACCAAATAGGCACATCTAAGACCAAAAATAAACCCCTAATACTCTTGCACACAGACCTGAGAACCAAATAGGCACATTTAAGACCAAAAATAAACCACTAATACTCTTGCACACAGACCTGAGAACCACTAATACTCAACCACTAATACTCTTGCACATAGACCTGAGAACCAAATAGGCACATTTAAGACCAAAAATAAACCCCTAATACTCTTGCACACAGACCTGAGAACCAAATAGGCACATTTATGACCAAAAATAAACCACTAATACTCTTGCACACAGACCTGAGAACCAAATAGGCACATTTAAGATCAAAATCACTAATACTCTTGCACACAGACTTGAGAACCAAATAGGCACATTTAAGACCAAAACCACTAATACTCTTGCACACAGACCTGAGAACCAAATAGGTACATTTAAGACCAAAAATAAACCACTAATACTCTTGCACACAGACTTGAGAACCAAATAGGCACATTTAAGACCAAAACCACTAATACTCTTGCACACAGACCTGAGAACCAAATAGGCACATTTAAGACCAAAAATAAACCCCTAATACTCTTGCACACAGACCTGAGAAACAAATAGGCACATTTAACACCAAAAATATAAATTTTTTGCCAAAATTTTCAGTGTCAACATTTATCTTTGACTCATCCAATATCATCAAAATATTGCAGAAAATTATTCCAGAATGGACACATTTAGTGCTACCAAAATATTTAGGTAATGCGTCGCCAAAACTCTAATTTTTTAAAGGTTTCTACTTCATTTGGAATCACTTCTCCATATCATTTTACTTCAAAGCTTTTTATACCTACACTTCCTCCTATTTCTCTCATCCCTAGCAGCCTTGGTGTCTGCAATTATTTCCTCAAACACACTCTTCTTTTTCTCCTTTCATTACTTCTATGCATACAACCTACCACAGAATACACTATCCAACTAGCAATGGATAATTTCAAAAAGAAGTTGTATGTGCTAACATATGGCTCCAATGGGGATGTTTTCCTCCCTGTGAGGCAACAAAGAACATGTTGACCAAATGCCTATCCATTGGGTTGATCCAATTCCTTCACTGCAACCTGTTTTGAGGACCTGTGAATAATTCCATACTGAAAACTAAAATCTAGAAGTTGAAATATGTACAGACTAAAAACCCATCTTGCTGAAAGTTGAATGTTGAAAATCAAAATGAGATGTTAAAAATATGCTCATACCTATGAATTTATTTGCAAACAATTTCCTACCCTATTCTGTTGAAGAAAGCTATTGAATTAAGTATAGTGAAATTTCTAATGAAACCAAGCAAACATATTATTTATAAACCATGTTTCTTGACAATGCTTGAACAAAAATAAAGTTGAACAATGTAGTGGAAACTCATTATGAACTTGGTTTTCACAATGAAACCATAGTTGAGAGTTTAGATTGGAAAAGTCGTCCATATATATGACTATAGGATCTTTAAAATCATAGATTCCATATTAGGTCCCTGTAATACTAGTGTAGCCCCTTATTGTTATTGTTGTTCCCATGTAGTCCCCATATTGTTATTATTGTACCCCATAGAAGCCCATTATTGTTATTTGTGTGCCCTTACATTATTATTGTTACGTAGGCTCTAATTATATTGTGACCCCTTAGAATCCTATATATAGAAAGGAGGTTTTGTCATTTAAATCATCCAAGAATTGTTCATTTATGTAATGTAAAGGAGGTTTCCCCCTCAAAGAGGATCATTTTTAATTCGTTGATCTATCTATTTGTGAGTTGGTTGCATAACATTTGGTATCAATGCTTTGGATTCTAGGGTTTCGCTGCTTCAAACAGGTCATTTTGGAATTTTCACTATAATTTTTTTGTACGAAGTTTCAGAAGCTAAAATTACAACCATGTGGAGCCAAAATATTGGTGAAATTTGTTTATGAATTTCAGATCTTTTCTCGCTATATTTTCGGAGATATGATCCAAGGAACTTAGGATTTTTGTAGGCTACAGAATTCCATCTCAAACAGGTGACCTAAGGAAAGTCATCATAACTTTCTCTCTAAGCATCAGATTTTAATTTCATAAAAAGTGATGCAAAGAGTATGGAATGCAACTTTTTGGGTATCATTTTTAGGGCTGAATGGCACTTCATACAAGTTCACTCTACTAAACCATTCTATAAGCAAGTCACCGTGGAATATTGTGCATAACGCTTTCTTGAAGAATCCAATATTGGTATCACTTGTTGGGTTTGAAAGAAGACTCAAATGTTTACTATAGGACTGTTATAGACATATTTGGGCACTTCAACCCCAATCTTATATGTCAATAAACTAAGGGCTCTTCAACCCCTAAAAGTGTTGTTTCATACCCTAAAAAAACATGGTCAACTGATTACATCATTCCCCAAAATTTCCACTTGAAAAACCATCCAAAACTAGCCTAAACTAGGCCATATTCACTGCCACTGTCAAGGTGTGATGCATACTGACTTCTACACTAGGCAGGTGTGATGCATAGTGATGATGCCTTCTGTAGGGTGTGATGAGCGAGGATGGAAAAATGTCCGAGACAATTTGCTAAGTGGATGCTCATGGAATCTTCTAGAAACTTCTCCTATGACACTTGCCTCTCTGAATTTGCCCAGAGATGAGAAAGAGATCCAAGAAATCTCCAAGTGGAACCAAATGCAACAAATGGAATGACACTAATCAAAAACCCAGAGATGACTCACACCCTTGCACACATCTATAAATGGATCCCTCAGCTGAGATATCTAGAGGCTGGAATTTTGTAATTTGTAAGGAAGTGCTGATAGTTTGTATCTGAGAAGGAGCATTATATTATTGGTGTGATCTTGCATTTCACGAGGTGAAGAGGGCTTTGATGCTAGGAGGATGATGCTGGATCAGACAGCTGGGTTGTAATTCTCCCTTTTATTTAATAAAGTTCTTAGATTTTTCTTCCATACAATTGTGCAATTGTGAATGTTATTATTTGTAAATGCTATTGTATGTTCATTGTATTTCTGATTCTGCAATGCTTATGATATAATAGATCAAGATGCTTTGACAGTTTTTTGTTACTGTGTCTCTACAGGTACTCTTCAAGTAGGATAAGTACAAGGAGGAGTTGCAAGCTCTGTCAAGGGGAGAGAGATCAAGCAAGGAGTCTAGTGGAGCAAGGAGTCCTTTGCCTCTCTCTTATCTATCATACATAGAAGAAATGACGAATTTCTTTAAACTGTTTGTTTCTAGGGTAGCTACCAAACCTAGAGGGCTAGTCGATCAAAAAGACACTAGTTTTCCCAGAAACAAAATGGAAAATCCACTGGGGATCGAATAGATGTTTGTTTGTTGTTATTGTTTGTTTTATAAACTATAGACAGAGCCTGAAGTTAACTAGATAGCCTTCGAACTGCTCTTGCTCTGCAATTGCATAGTAGATGAATGTTGCTTCAATCAATATCTAGTTTAGTTTATGAATTAAACATTTGACTTACAAGCATTCTAGATGCCCTTTTCGTAGCTCAGTAACCTCTCAAGATCTTTCCTCTATAATTTTTGCTTTATTGTCCATCATAGCTTAGCTTAACTCACTGAAATCAACTACAAACTTGAGCCAAAACCTACTTCAGTTGCACTCCCTGGCCCATGCACTATCTGTCACTGTCAACCAGTATGCATCGCACTTCCCGAGTGTTGTAGGTGTGATTCATCCCTGTTTCCGTGAAGCCTAGGTGCAATGACTGACTGAATCTATTTCCATTCTTGAAATTTGGGGTTTTTTGTCCTTGTTTTTAGTTCTGTTTAGTTGATTTGCTACTTATGAACAATGTCTCATTATTGAAGCCTGCTTGCATCACATAGATCAGCCTCCATTGATTAGGATTAGTAAATGTTTTTATGTATTTGTCCATCATTTACAATCTTTTGTCGAAAAGTTGCTTAAATCGATCTGTCATTTTGGTACAATAAGTGTCGTAATTGTCATCTTGTGTCAAAAAGAGAAGTATAGTTGATTCTTCCTTCCCTGGATAGTCGATTGAAATTTTTGTCATGTATTTGGTTTGATTTGTTAATATTTGAAGTGTCGAAAGCATTTTCCATTCGAAATTGAAAAGTGTTGTTTAGTATTCCTTTCTATTTTGAAAAAGAAATTGTTGAAAATGTCGATTTGAGTAAAATGTTTCAGATCTTCGCTATACTTAGTTTTCCTTTTTGGCATTTTTCACATTAAAGGGGACGAAAAAAATACATGCATTTGCATTTGTATTTAGTTTGTGTGTGAAAAGTGATTTAGGAAAAGTGCATTAGTGTGTTCTCTTTTCTCTTTGTTTGAAAGAATCGTAATTTTCTTTCCCTAGTAGCTAGGATTTTCCTTGATCAAAATAAAAAACGATTGTTTATCATTGTAGATTGCATATTTAGGAAGTTCAAACTCTTAAACAAGATCAACTCTAAAATAAATTTCAATGAACCTAACAACGCTTTGGAACTTAACGAAAGACATCTAGAGGTCTAGGCTAGAGACATGTTATGGTCTCGTAAAAACTAGTAACTATTGTTTTCATCAAAGGTTGGGTGATTCCTCCTCTTTGATACAACAAGTGCTAGCACAGACTTGTGCTCCCCATACCGTCGCGTATATATTGGGAGACCACAATAGGCTTATATCCTTTATACATAGGAAGTCGTGTCTGTCGCCCTATCGATCGCGATGCACTGAACATAGCATTCGGGAAGATTGACTGCCATACATAAGTCCTTGGTAATTTCTCTTTAATTTATCACCAAGGTGTATATTGCAGTTTTACGATTGGTTTGGTAATCCCTCTCTCTAGATTTCTAGAGTAGTCACTTTCGTTCCTTTTCAACTTCTTAAAAGAAAAGGTTCATCTGAGCACTTGTCACTTTAGGCTCATTAAAAATCAAAGGGGACTAGAGTCATCTTTAGCTTTTTCTCGACTCTTAAAAATTGAAAAAGCAAAGTTGTGTCAAAGCATCATTAAAATTTATTTAATTTGGAATAACATCCCTGTTCCTTCATTGATCTTAGGTTGAGATAATGGAGTCCACCAATAAAGGAACCCTTTTGAAGGGAATCCTAGTCCATTTTCTTCTTGGGGAAATATTGGTGCTCCATATATGGCCACATTGTCCCTTCTGGGAATTACAATTGGCCTGCCAGTATGGCTATTCTCAACCTCTATCGTTCAAGATACTGTGATTCCTCCGCAATCGAATCAACATCCAATTGGTACTGAAGTTGATCCTTCACCTTCTTCTTCGTTTGTTTCTTCCCCCCCTTCTTCCTCTTCGCTTGGTGAAAATAGTGATGCTAGTAACCAGGTGGTTGAGAAGAAGAAGAAAGGAAAGGAGAAGAAGAAGAAGAAGCTGATTCAGCAAGGGGGCAACCATGAATCATCTGGTGAAAATCCGCACATTAAATCTCCTAAATTTCCTTACATAATTTGTAAAGGAGACTATTTTCATCGAGACTGTCCTTGCCTTCCTCAAATCTTGAGAGAATGGTCTCCCCGTTCACACCGTCAGGTGCCATCAACCTCTGGTGATCATGTTGACAACACACCGTCAACTAGTAATAGTGAAATTCATGGATAGAAAGGAAAGGTCAAAGTTCCATGTAGGTTATGTGAAGGGGACCATACCCTTCCCCGTTGTCCTTTTTTGGATGAAGCCAAAAGAGTCTTACATAACCGTCCTACTTCACCACAGCGACTTCCATCTAGATACAGGAAACTCTCCCCAAGTCCTTTACTAGTTGAAAATCCAACTGACATAAATGAACCATCGATCGAAACATCTATCACTGAAAGTGAATATTTTGAGTCTATACCCAATGAAAGTCAATAGGTTGAGGTGAAAGTTGACCCAGTTCTACCTTAAGAAGATCATACCTTTCTTGAGGAGAGTAAGAATGATACCATTCAAATTCTTGTTGTTACTTCAGAGTCTGATGAACTTGGGGGCAATCCACCCGTTCCTTCACAACAGGAAGAGAATTCCCCAGTTCCCACTACTCAAGGGGTTATTTCTCCCGTTTATTTGGTACCCCCTCCAAGTAGTCTAGTCACTTCCTTCGATTGGAATCGACTAGCAAGATCCCGCCTTCCTTCTTATGTACCATTCTGGATCATAGTACAAGTCTACAAAATGATCATGTCTGGCACTATCATAGATGAGGGTGCGTCAATGAGTATCCTTTCCTCAACTGCTTGGAAAGCACTTGGTTCGCCATCACTTATGCTTGTTACACAGAATTTGTAAGGCTTTAACAAAGGAACTAGTTGACCGTTAGGGATCCTTCCTAAGTTACTGATAACTTTAGGAATGAAAACCATTCAACTGAATGTGATGGTAGTCCAAGGACCGTTAGATTATAATATACTCCTTGGACGTGACTATGTTTACAACATGGAAGCTATTGTTTCAACACTCTTTCGAGTGATGTGTTTCCCGCATGAAGGCAAAATTGTCACTGTTGACCAGCTTTCATTTCCTGGTTCAAGCATAGCTCCAAGTCAATTATCATCCCTAAATAGTCCTTCTACATCAACAGTGTCTCTTAAAGCTTCATTCCATCCACCTAATTACCGCGAGTAGTCTGGTGAATGTAACAAAGCTTAGGGGGCATGCACCCTTGTCTATTTGGCAGAAGAACCCAGCTGAAAAGATAGGTTTCCCTATAGGTTAGATGATTGGTTTGAGACACCATTCACTTTTTTCTGTGCTATAGATGAATCCGAGGAAATGTTTTGTCTACTCTATGGACAAAACCATCCTACCATATGAATTTCTCTGTAAGTTAAGTGATTGGTCTAACACACCATTCACCTTTGTCTATTTGGTGGACAAAGCCAAGGAAGTGTTTTTTCTGCTCTGCGGATGAAACAATCCTGCTTAATCATAGTGATTTCCATATGGTTACTGGAGACTCTCATTTTCATCATGCTGGGGGCATGCAACCCTTTTTCAATTTCATTTTTTATTTTTTTTTAGCTTTTTATCTTTTTAACTTCTTAGGTTAGGTGATTGGTCCAACACACCATTCACCTTCATCTACTTTGTGGACAAAGAAAAGGAAGTGTTTTGTCTATTCCACGGATGAAACCATCCTACCTAACCTCGGTAGTTCCTTAGCTTTCTAGTTTTTCTAGCTTTTTAGTTTTCTTTTTCTAGCTTTTTAGTTTTGTCATTTCTAGCTTACATAATAAGAAAAACTAAAAACTGAGCATATGTTATCGCATGGTTCAAGCTTGTTAAAAAATGAACCTACCACTAAGCATAGTTCCCCACGGTTCAAGCTCATTAAAGAATGAACCCACCTTTGGTAAATAACCTTTGTGATTGCCATGCTATTAGCCTTTTGAGCCTTGGTTGTGTTCCTACCATCACCTCCATCCTTTTGGTCGATCATATGCTTCCACTTGATTGTTTAGCCCTTTTTGGGGAACAACCGCGATGAGTGGTTTTGTTAGCCAACCTCTTCACATCACCATGTTTTGAGAAGTTCCAAACTTACCCAGAACCAGTTGCTACCCTAGAAACCACTCATTCCTAAAAAATGAGTCTCCTTTAAACTCTTTTCAGGCTCATTAAATATGAGAAGATTGTCGAGCTATTGGCCTTTCCAGCTTGTTAAAGTGATTGGAAATGCTATCCCTCCTGTATATTTTAATACTTTTTAGACCTGAGGGATTATCCCATGAAAAAGTTCGACGCTTGCCTTTTCGGCTCACTAAAGTGATCGAAAAGTCATCCCTTTTGTATTATTTTATCCTTTTTCGGACTTAAGGTATTATGCTACGAAAAATAACTTCTAGAGTTCCCTTTTTAGCCCTTTTCAAACTTTCTAAACATGAAAAGGATAGATTTTTCTTTGTTGTTAAACTCATTAAAACAATAGCGACAAACTTGTCCACCTAGACATGAACGAGTTTCACTATCGCTAGACTCGCTAAAACATAGCGATAGGTTTGCCCGAAGGGCAAATTATAGAACAAGCATATGTTATCCTCTTCAATCTTGACAAAAAAAAGAGGTATTGGTCAGCAATGACTGGGGAAAAAAGGAAGAAAACTCGAAGAATTTTATGGTAGCAGTTCGCTCTTGAACATGACACTTTCACTCCATCACCATGATTGAGTTGGGTTGGGTTATTCCGTTCACCAGTCATTTCACCATTGGTCTTTAACACCATCCATCTGTTGGGGTTAATGCTACCAATCCATCTCAGTGTCGCCGATATGTTCAAGAGAAGTCATTCAGTTGAGAAACCACAATCCAGTTAATGCCTCATCCACTGCAATACCTTCAACATCCATTTTTCGTGACCACCATTCCCGAACCTTGTGTCATCAGATCGTTTTCACCTCCAGAAAATAATTTTCTTCATTTCGTGTTGTAGATGTGGGATACATTAAGGCCCTCCTACGACGGGTCACTTCTTGTCTACATCAGCTCATTATCCAAGAAGTTGACTTAGAAACACCCATTCCAATACTTTGAAACTTGCATGCCTCAATGGCAAGTTTCTCACTTCCGGCGATAGGTTGACATTAGTGGCCTTCGAATGAAAGATTTTGCGCGGTGTTCGACATTGAATCATATATTCACACCACGTGAATTTTACTGTAGTACCTTGAGGGTAATTATCATTATCGGTGATTCCTCTCACGTCTGTTAACAGCTCACATTATTGGTTGGTAATCAGGCGATGTCTTTCCATGTTCAATTTCAGAACATTTCTTCACATGGATTGACTTGTACATCAGGCGAAGATTGAACGAGTTTTGAAGACCTCGGATCTAGTTTCATCCATCCGGGCTGTGATATATTCAGGGATATAAAGACATCAAATGTACACAGAAGCTACACAGGTGGTCATCTGAGCTAGGGATGATGACTCTACATATGAAGAATCACCAGTCTGCAACTGCAGATGACTATCTGTTCTATGTACATGAAATGAATTTATAAAGTTGAGCATGGGAATGCCCACCTCAGCTAGATCATGAAAAATTATATTATGATAATTTATTGTATTGTATCTTATACAGGTCAACTTCCAGTTCGAAAACCTCTGATCCTCATGATAAAGCATTTCACCCGACATCAAATATTTACAACTTCATGCTTTAGGGGGGAATTTTTATCGACATAGTTGGGCACTTCAACCCCAATATTATATTTTGATAAACTAAGGGCTCTTCAACCCCTAAAAGTGTTGTTTCATACCCTAAAAGAACATGGTTAACTGATTACATCATTCCCCAAAAGTTCCACCTGAAAAAACATCCAGAATTGGCCTAAACTGGACTACTGACTGCTCCACTATCAGGGTACAATGCATATTGACTTCTACACTAGCCAAGTATGATGCATACTGATGAGGCCTTCTGTAGGGTGCGATGAGCAAGGATGTACAAATTTCCGAGATAGTTTGCGAAGTGGATGCTCATGGAATCTTCTAGAAACTTCTCCTATGACACTTGCCTCTCTGAATTCTCCTAGAGATGAGAAAGAGATCCAAGAAATCTCCAAGTGGAACCAAATGCAACAAAATGGAATGACACTAGTCAAAAACCTAGAGATGAATCACACCCTTGCACACATCTATAAATGGATCCCTCAGCTGAGAGATCTAGAGGCTAGAATTTTGTAATTTGTAAGGAAGTGCTGATAGTTTTTATCTGAGAACGAGCATTGCATTGTTTGTGTGATCTTGCTATCATGAGGTGAAGAGGGATTTGATGCTGGGGGGATGATGCTGGATCAGACAGCTGGGTTGTAAATCTCCCTTTTATTTAATAAACTTTTTCGAGTTTTCTTCCATACAATTTTGCAATTGTGAATATTATTATTTGTAAATGCTATTGTATGTTCTTGAATTTTTTATTCTACAATGCTTATGATATAATAGATCAAGATGCTTTGACGGTTCTTTGTTACTGTGTCTCTACAAGTACTCTTCAAGCAGGATAAGTACAGAGATGAGTTGCAAGCTCTATCAAGGGGAGAGATATCAAGCAAGGAGTCTAGCGGAAGATCAAGGTTGGTTCCTTTGCCTCTCCCTTATCTATCATACATAGAAGAAATGCCGAATTGCTTTAAACTGTTTGTTTCTAGGGTAGCTACCAAACCTAGAGGACTAGTTGATCGAAAAGACACTAGTTTTCCCAGAAACAAAGACAAAATTTCAAATATGGGAGATTCATAATTTCAGATATATAACAACTGCAATATCTATCTCCTAAAAGGCAATAAAAAGGCATGTATTTTTAAATTTTGCATAACTTTTGTTTGAAAAGTTAGTTAGAAGTGATTCAAATCATTGTTTGATTTCAAAATGCCTCGAAACAAAAAAATGGGCACACCTAGTAAGCAACTGTAAAGCTCTTCTAGGACACATGAAGAATAGGAAAAAATGCGACATGATATATCAAAATTATGAGACCAATTGCAACAAATTTTTCTCTCGTAAAGAGTAACCAAAAATTAAATAGAAGCTAATATGGATGGTTTGAAGAGTGGTTTAAAATAAGACATGGAAGGTTTGAAGGATGGAATGGAAGTTAAGATAGATGGTATAGAAGAGAAAATGAAAGGCAACATGGAATATTTAAACAATGGTTTAAAAGAAAACATGGAAGGTTTAAAGGAAGGTTTAACAAAGTTGCTACAAGAAATGCTTCATAACGGCAAAAATCTATTACATGAAACTCATGATGAGACCATGTTTGGATGGGGTCCCCTAGGGTCAATTTTGGGGCAAAAGCCCAAGTTTTGATGTACAAAATGTAAAGTGTCTTCAAGTTGTGGTCGCGGAGCGTGTAGAGAGTTAAAGTGTCATAAAGGGTTTTACCCTTCTTTTATGTAAGTTGAGTCAACTTTTGAAGATCTACCCATGGTCCACAGACCATGGGACTGTATAAATAGGTGTGTCTTAGGATGTCTAAGGCAATAAATAGAGGCGAAGATGAACATAATGGGTAAGTAAGAGGAAGGGTGTAGAAGTCTTAGAGTAGAAGAAAGGATCTGCATCTGTGTGCATAGAGGCCTAGAGTAGAATCTGTAGTTGAGTGCGTAGACCCTTGCAATTGAGTGCACAACGAAGTCTTGTGTCTATAAGTTGAACTAAGCATTAATAAAGAAGATTTTTGCAGAAATAATTGTTTTTATCTCTTTACTTATGTTTATATGAATGCGCCTTATGTTATAATGGGTTTATGAAAGAATGATGTATTGATGCACGACTTTACATCACTTATACTGTTACATGAATGCAATTATTGTTCACTATTTACGTGAAGATTATCTTGTGGTATGTTGAAGCTATCGAACACTTAATCTAATTTGGGTAATTACTGTTTTATACGTAATATTTGATGCACGTAAGTAGTGGATTCATTTATTCAGGGTCTGCGAAATACAGTCGTAAGCGTTCGTGGAGGTATAGAAGATGATTAAGGGGAGTTATATTGATAATCCCTAAAGGCTTATCGATCTACGCAAATGAAAATATAGGACATAAAATGACATCACGCTCATCTCTGGGTGTGGAAACTTGGTTCCAGCATCCCCCCATACTGCTTCGGGTGAGACTTCAGTCCACACTCTACGAGTTGATGCTGAAAGGTCCAGTAGTGTAGGTATTTGTTTGGTGAAACTAACTCTGAACTTGGGTTAGGACCCACTAAGACAACAAATGGTTCCATTGTCGAGGCCGGGATCTGCATAAAGATATGTGTGATGTCACATCACTGGAATCCAACCAAGAAATAAATTGAGGAGTGGTTGGAGAGAAGGAGCCATGAATTCACGGTGCAAGAAAATAGAAACCCACGCCTGATGAAAGAACAGTGGTTGGATAGATACCTATACACAGATATACATGAGATCTTCTTCTACACCTTCCTGATTGAACTATATGAGTGTATCACTAAATTGGCAAACAATCAAGGAAGGTGGAGGCTTGATGGTCCAATAGTGTGGACCCCAGAGCTGCTACGGAGGTTGGAAGCCTCTGAAGATAAGCTCGCGCGCACTTTCAGTCACTGGATTGATCGAGTCATAGGAGGATTCGTGAAATAATTCGAGGTCGATACCCGAATCAGCTATTGGAAATAATATTTGGGGGTGAATAAGTATTTACAATTCAATAATATTTGATTTCCCAAACATATTTTTATACACTACTTCAATGAAGTGAACTTGTGTGTACATGCTACTGTGATTAGAGAAACCAGCGTATATCCAGAGAACTTAGGATTTAGTCAATTTATCATGTGTAGATCTTTAATTAGTGCATCAGTAACTTGTTATACAGTAAGTATGTGCAGTAAAGACATAATAAACCATCACACATAAGAAACACACATGAACACCAAGATTTAAGGTGGAAACCGAATGTGGGAGAAAAACCACCTATTGTTGTCATTTATGTCTTCTTTTAATATAAAGAAAATTTGTTTGCAATCTTGTACTGGTGCAGACTCATCCCAGTACACAGGCACCCACCTGCAGAAGGCTACAACCTTCTCTCATTTTCCAGCTTCTACTAGAAGGGAGCTACAACCCCCTAGCTCTTGCACTAGCCAATGTGTTTACTAGTACGTAGGCACCATCCTACAGAAGGCTACAACCTTCTCTCTTCCTCTAGGGACCATGTTTCATAATTTTTAGACTGGATGCTCCTGGTACACAACAATACAAATGAAGGCCTCGTTTCATCAAATTTTCATACTGGACCCATCAGAAAATTTAAAACTCAAACTATATCAACCAACAATTAGATCACTGTCACTAGAACACTGTGCTAAACCCAGAAACCTGCATCATCATTCAAAACCAACTGTAACCTCAAAAATCATACATTAGAATGCATGCACTACTTTACTGAACCCAACCTGCATGTATATGCTACTTCCTTTGTCCAAACCTGCGTATACCTTCAAAACTACTGAAACATAAAACTTTATGAATCATGTTTGTACCAACCAGCAATATACTGAACATCTACTATCAATTTACAGAGCTCTAGACAGGAAGTAGCAGAGATAACCCTTCATAGTTAAACAATCAATAAATCAGACACCAAACTCCTTATGCATTCAAATTTACATTTAGATCTAAGAAGACTTCATTGAGAGATAACAGTAAAACAACAGAACTAATAAGATAGATAAGTCATTTCTGAAGAATATGATTTTCTTTTGTATACGCTACTTGGAAGAGTCAAACTTGCATGTATACGTTCCTTTACCAAGGAAAACCAGCATATAGATATGCAAATATTAACTCACAACTTCTCTACTATTCTAGGATTCAGACATACCCAAATCATAAAGTTTAAAGAATAAAATAGGTGTACACAATCAGATCTAGCCCAACCAAAATCAAATCATTCAATGATAAGTCATTTCAGGTCTCATGGTCATGATCCAACATTGAATACAATGTGCACAAAATATTTCAGATCATATCACAAATATAGCTCCTGCAACATAAAATATACTTCAGATAGAAGTATTCTTGAGAAGCCCTTTCACTTGCACACCATGGTCCTTTGATCTTCTCCTCCTTGTATAGTTTTTGGCCTATCTCAATACCTCTGACAAAAACCACACTTAAAACCTATGGTATTCTTGGATGGGATCAAATAGTCATTACTCTGCTCAATATTGTGGGCTAATACCATGGTATTGACCCCTGGTATTCTTTACTCTTGAATTTCCTTGATTTTCCAACCTATAGGTGCTTTTCCTCTTGTGAAAGTGCATGCATACGTATATGCTCTTTTTCTTCTGTGAATCTGTGTGTGCTCCTTTTACAAAGTGGACCTACATATACATCTTAAATTGATTTACACCATCCTTTTCCTTCAACTTATTCATTTTGATTAGAGGACCTTAGTTCCATCTTCCTGTTCTTCTGTACCAATGCCCTGTTACCTTTGAAAATGATCTGTTACACTGTGAGTTTCCTTTTATCAAAAACTGAACTGACCTATGAGTGAGTTTCCATCAATGAAAACACTTGTATCATAATGCCAACAATCTCTTCCTTTGGACTTGATGGCAACCATGTTGGAGTTGATTACTGCAAGCTGTAGAAACTGTTAAAGATAACAAGAAACACCAAAATACTCCCCTCTTTTAACATCAAGGGAAAAGGGCAGACCAAGATACTCTCCCCCTTTGATAAAAATTATGTTGTCCATGCTCCCCCTGAGTACATGAAGAGTTTGCAGAGATATGTTTCAAAAGAATAACATGACTCTATAACTCAACTAAGTGGGTATGACCTCCCTAAGACCAAAGACTCATACATACATCAACCTCCCAACCAAGTGGGGATACATCAAATTTAACTCATCCACCCAACCAAGTGGGGATACACCAATTATTTATACATAATGGAAATATAGGAATTATTACATAATCCTCCCCATGCATAGTGGGGATAGAAAATTACATCACGTGTCCTATATGACTCATTTAAAAATAAACTATGACATACAATGACATATTACCCCCTAGATCTCTTACATGACCTATGCATCAATTGATATGAATATCTGAAAACATAGTTGAAATCAGCAACCATAATGCCAACAATGAAAATTATTTTGTGGAAATTTCCTACAAATCTAGCTCTCTGCTACCATGTAGAAAATCTGTTGTAGGTTAACCTGATAATGCAATATAAATCAAAGCAAAATACTATAACCTACTTCTACTATCAATTTGCGGAAGCTTAAAGATAAAGCTGAACACATATAACCAGAAGAAGAATAATCAATCGTACAATACACATGAAAATACTTCGGGGAAAGCCTCAGCTAAAATCCCCACTATCTGTATTATCATACAAGGTGGAAATACATAGGAATTATACAAAGCCTTAGCTCTCATAGCTAGCTAGCTCTCAGTACAATCCTCAAAGATGCTCATAGGAAAACTTGGCTTCTCTCAAGCCTTCCTCTTTGCCCTCCAAGATCCTATTTCCTTACGCTATTCCTCAAGGATGATCTTCCTGTTACCAAGTGGATGGTCTCCTCCAACCAAGTGGAACACTGCTCTCACACACTGTCAAAATTGTGGAATCCTCAAGGAATGATTCCTTAACTGCATGCATGAGTTTTCTTTATAAGAAGACACATGAAACTGATAGTACATCGTCCTTGAATTTAATATCAACTGGGTCTTTCTCAGAATAGACATGCATGAGTTTCTGATGAGGGAATCTTCAGTTAATTGGAGTACACTAGTTGAGTGCATGCATGCATCAACTAACTGTTAACTCTCTATTAGTTCCTCAAACAGTTTGGAACTAAGTTAACTGGACTTAACTCAATAAACTAAGTTGACTAATTATAACTCACATATAACTCAATCTTATCTCCTTGATTTAAGGGATAACTCTTGCATGACTTCAGAAAGACTTCTAACTTGAATTTCTCCAACTAATTAATCCAAAATGAATTAATTAATTATTTCCAAGTAGCTTTTAAGACTAAATTCGATTTTAATTCACAATTTAATTTAAGGACAAATTAAATTGGAAGATTCTTGTTGCCACATTTCAACACTCCCTCTCAACAAGAAAGGGATTATCTGCCACCCTGATCCTGTCTCTATGGAACTCGAATTTACACTTTGACAATGCTTTTGCCAAAATGTCAGCATCTTACTCCTCTGTCAAAATATATTGTAGCAACATGATCCTCTCGATCTGTGAAAAGCCACAGGCAAAAATAAATTCCCTTATGTTTCTCCACACTACCATCAGCAGCTTGCTTTACCTTGTAAAGCCAACAGGAACTCACAACTGACTTGCTCTTCGGTCTCGGAACCACATCCCAAACACTGTTACTAACTATGGATTCATACTCCTAGACCATAGCATCAACCTAAATTGGCTACTACATTGCTTCCTCAAAGGAAGATGGCTCGGTCTCAACACATTCCCCAACAAGGGCCTGTATCCAATGTACCTCTTAGGTGATCTTCTTTGTATGCACTGAGAAGATGGTGCTCTCACATTCTCTCTTGCATCCTTCAACAATCTGTCAACTTCTCTTGTGCGCTTCTGCCCTTCTCTAGAATAATATGCTTGAGTGGATGTTTCCACTCTTGGAACCTCTGCATGCGACTACTCTACAGCAATTTGAGGCTTCTCCTCCTTAGGAACTAACAGTTCCTCCATAGCCTGTAGTTGGAGCTCCCACTCAAGGGAAAATCACATGGCCTTCTACTCATCAAACTTGAGATATCTGCGAACCACTATCCTCCGACTGGTAGGCAAGTACACTCAATAGTTGTGAGGTGTATTAGTGCACCCCACAAGTATCCCCAGCTTTGTTGTCGACTCAAGATTTTTCCATGCATCCTTCATCACATGGCAATATACCGATGAGCCAAATATCCTGAAGTGACCCACATCTAGTCTCTTACCAGAGAAAGCTTCCTTTGGTGTCTTCATCCCAAGTATGTGATGCGGGCTTCTATTCTGCAAATAGACTACTGTGTTGCATGCCTCAGCCCACAAGTGAAGTGGTATGCCTTGGTCATGCAGCATTGCCTGTGATGTCCCTACAATAGTTCTATTATTCCTCTCAGCCACCCCATTTTGCTGTGGGTTATGAGGTGTCGTCAACTCTTGTTTAATTCCTTTCACTACACAGAAGTCCTTAAACTCTCGAGAGGCATATTCTCCACTATTGTCACTTCTCAAGGCCTTGATCTTCTTCCCTGACTCTTTCTCAACCAAAGCTTTGAACTCAAAAAACTTTTTGAAGGTTTGGTCCTTCTTATGCATGAAATAAATCCAACATTTATGAGAATAGCCATCAATGAAAATCAAATAATACCTTTGCTTCATTGTGGATGTTGTCGAGAATGGTCCACACACATCAATATGCACTCGCTCTAAGATAGCCTTTTCTTGACTATCTTGATCATGAAAGGAAGACATGGTGTAATTTCCCAAGGTACAACCTTTGCATGTGTCAACTTGCTCAAGTTTGCCTTTGGTAAGTCATGTAGATATTTGTTGCATTATATTCAAAACCCCATGATGCAAATGGCCCAAATGCCTATGCCATAACTTGCCAATGTCTTGGCTTTGCACCAATTCTACTTTCATATTCAATGCTGCACAATCATCTACCTCTAGTTTATAAAGATTCTTTACCCAAATCGCTATCCTCTTGGTCTAACCCGTGGCTATGTGTCTTAGGAACGCCTTCCCTTTACTGAAGACAACATCGTAGCCTTTCTCCTCCAACATCACAACCGATACCAAATTCTTCTTCAGTCCAGACACATACCTCACATCTGCCAAGATGAGAGGAGCTCCATGCTCGCTCTGAAAATCAACCGTGCCCACTCCTGAAACACTATACTTTCCATCTTCCCCCATCTCTATGTGCATATTGAGGTCTTTCTCCTCCAATGTACTGAATAAAATTTTATCACTGGTCATGTGGAATGAAGCTCCACTATCAAGATACCAGACACAACCCATCATCGATGACACCATGCATGCGATGAGGATAAAGTCCATTTTGAACTAAGAGGCTAATGCCTCACCTTCCGATCCTTCCGAGGATCCCTTCTTGGACTTCTTCGATAGGAAATTAGTTTCATAATGTCCCATCTTGTGACAATTAAAGTATCTCACTTTAGACATGTAACCTTTCTTCCCACCATGGGAAGAATTCGATTTGGAATGGGAAGCCTTCCCCTTCCCTTTCCTTGCCTTACTTTCTAAGGCAAGATTTTCTTCATCATCATCCTTGGATGAAGAACCATCTCGTGTGCTCCTCCTGATGTCCTCATGCATGAGATCTGACCACAGCCGTTCCCAATCCAATAGTTTCTCCCTTCCATTCACAAAGTCCTGGTAGCTATTCCAACACTTTGGAAGGCCAAGGAGAGAGAGCCTCACCATGTCATCATCAATAGTAGTTATTCCCACACTACCAAGCTCATCTCTGTAGGTGGTGAGCTTGTTCAAATATGTGTAAATAGTATCACCCTTCTCCATCTTGATTCTTTGAAGCTTATCCTTGAGCGCCAATTTCCTCTGGTCACTACTGTTCTAGTAGAGGTCCTTCAATGTCTTCCACATTGAAAATGGAGTATCCTTCCCATGGAGACTTGAACTCCCTCAAGGATGATTCGTCTCGCCTTTGCCACACACTTCTTCCACTCAACCAACTCTTGTGCATTAGTTGAAGCTAGCTTTGGGATTTCTTGATCAATGAATTCCTTCAAGCCATTGTCTTCTAATACAACCTCCATTCTATCTTTCCATGCTATGTAATTCGAGCTACCTTCCAACGCATACTTGAGTCTCAAGCCATAGAATGCTATTGTCCAACCTTGAAGTATGATATGAATTCGATTTGCACCTGCAACCCCGAAATTCAAACTTCTAATTCTCTTCTCAGTATACTGTTCATAGCTATGATACCATGTATAAATTTCCTACAAATCTAGCTCTCTGCTACCATGTAGAAAATATGTTGTAGGTTAACCTGATAATGCAATATAAATCAAAGCAGAATACTATAACCTAATTCTACTATCAATTTGTGGAAGCTTAAAGATCGAGCTAAACATATATAACCAGAAGAAGAATAATCAATGCACAATACATATGAAAATACTTCGGGGAAAGCCTCAGCTAAAAATCCCACTATTTGTATTATCATACAAGGTAGAAATACATAGGAATTATACAAAGGCTTAGCTCTCACAGGTAGCTAGCTCCTAGTACAATCGTCACAGATGCTCATAGGCAAACTTGGCTTCTCTCAAGCCTTCCTCTCTCCCCTCCAAGCTCCTATTTTCTTGCACTATTCCTCAGGGATGATCTTCCTATTACCAAGTGGATGATCTCCTCCAACCAAGTGGAACACTACTCTCACACACTGTTAGAACTTCGCAATCCTCAAGGAATGATTCCACAACTGCATGCTTGAGTTTTCTTTATACGAAAACACATGCAACTGATAGTACATTGTCCTTGACTTTAATCTCAACTGGGTCTTTCTCAGAATAGACATGCATGAGTTTCTGATGAGGGAATCTTCAGTTAACTGGAGTACAACTAGTTGAGTGCATGCATGCATCAATTGACTGTTAACTCTCTATTAGTTCCTCAAACAGTTTGGAACTAATTTAATTGGACTTAACTTAGTAAACTGAGTTAACTAATTACAACTCAAATATAACTCAAACTTATCTCCTTGATTTAAGGGATAACCCTTGCATGACTTTAGAAAGACTTCTAACTTGAATTTCTCCAACTCATTAATCTAAAATGAATTAATTAATTATTTCCAAGTAGATGTTAAGACTAAATTCGATTTTAATTCAGAAATTAATTCAAGGACAAATTAAATTGGAATATTATTGTCACCACATTTCAACATGTTTGTGAAGGCTAATGCTCCCCCTTAACTTGTGCTACCTAGGCATTGTCAACAAAACATTCATCAAGGCATCTTCGTTAGTTAGATAAAAAACAATGAACAAAGAATATCATCAGATTGTAATCATCAATATCATACTGAGAACCCATATTAGAGTCTGACCCACTATTTTTCTATCAGAAAAACATATACACTTCTGTAGTCATAGAAACCCACGTATATATGTGATTATCCTTCATGAAATTGGCATATAGGAACCTTCCTCTGAAAAATTGGATTTAACAATGGGATGATGCAGCAACTACTCCCAACTTTTGTTTGAGATATTCAAATGTTTCTCTCGGAAGAAGTTTGGTGAATATATCAACAACCTATTCTTTGGAGGGAACATACTCCAATTTAACCTTTTGTTCAAGCACTTGTTCTCGTAGAAAATGGTACTTAATGGTATGTGATTTGTCTTGGAATGCATGCCAGGATTTTTTGAAATATTGATGGCACTTGTATTATCACATAGAATGGAGATGGGTGGAGTACATGTGATCTGGATGTCTTGCAATGTTTGCATCATCCAAAGTAGTTGTGTGCAGTAGCCACATATTCTGCTTCAGTTATAGATAAGGCAATCGAACTTTGTTTCTTGCTGAACCAAGACATGAACCATGAACCCATATAGAATGCACCCCCATTAGTGCTCTTTCGATCATCAAGATTTCCAGCACAATCTAAATCTGTATATGCATGAAGAGTAAGATATGTATCTTTAGGACACCATACACCAAAGTCTTGATTTCCTTGAATATATTTGAATATTATTTTTATTTCCTGAAGATGTGATTCCTTTGGATTTTATTGGAACCTTCCAACTATTGCTACTACATGCATGATATCAGGTCTGGAACCTGTTATATAAAGCAGACTTCCAATCATAGATATGTAAGTTTGTTGGTTTACTGGTAGTGATTCATCATTATAACTGAGACTACATCTTGTTACCATTGGAGTACATGCTGGTTTAGAATATTCCATTTCGTACTTCTTCAAGATATATTTGAGATATTTGGTTTGTGAAAGAAAATTACCATCTTTTGTTTGTTGTACTTGTAGACCAAGAAAATAAGTAAGTTCACCAAGTAAGGACATTTCAAATTCTTACTGCATAACCGAAGCAATGTTCTGACTCATAGATTCTTCATTGCTACCAAATATTATATCATCAACATAAACAACAATAATTAGTAGTTTATCATTTTTAATCTTTGTATATAAGTTGTTGTCTGTAGAACCTTTTGTGAAACCTTGTTGTTATAGATATTTGTCAAGGCGATAATACCAAGCCCTTGGAGCTTGTTTCATACCATAAAGAGCCTTTTTTAGCTTGCATACAATTTTTGCATCATTTCCTAGAATGAATCTTTTTGGTTGCTCAATATCAACTTCTTCTTCTAAATATCCATTAAGAAAAGTTGATTTTACATCCATTTGATATACTTTGAATTTTTTAAAACTAGAAAGAGAAAGAAACATTCTTATGGCTCCAAGTCTGGAAACATGTGCAAAAGTTTCTTCAAAATCTATACCTTCTTGTTGAGCATACCCTTTACAAACAAGTCTTGTCTTGTTTCTAATAAGCTCTCCATTTTCATTCAACTTATTCGTAAATATCCACTTTGTTCCTATTACTTTTTTATCATGAGGTCTAGGAACTAATTCCCAAGTATCATTCTTTTCAATTTGGTCAAGTTCTTCATCCATGGCCTTAACCCAACATTCATCTTTGCTAGCTGCATTTACATTTTGTGGTTCTATGGAGGATAGTAATGCAATATAACTTGAGGTCCCTGTAAGAGTTCTTCTTGTCTGTACTCCAGACCCTTTTTCTCCTAGAATTTGAGATTTTGGATGATTCTTTTGAACATACCTGGATGGAGTTTTTTCCCTGTGTTTTGTATCTTCTTCTGGTGCTTCATTGGTTTCTTCCTCTATATCATTTTGATTTGATATGGGAAATCATTCACCATCTTCCTCATTGTCACAATCCTCAGTTGATTTCATGTGTTCTGGATTTCTGCATGCTTCATCAATTACAACGTCAATGCATTCAACAATTTTCCAAAGTATTTTATTATAAAATTTGTATCCTTTACTTCTAGATGACTAACCAAGAAGAATTCCTTCATCTCCTCTCAGTTCAAACTTACCAAGTTTTTCATCAGTCCTTTTGATGAAACATTTTCTTCCAAAAACTCTAAAGTGTTTTACAGTAGGAGGCTTACCATACCAAAGTTTATAATGAGTTTGATCGCTATTTACTCGAACATTCGATTTGTTGAGAAGAGTCATGGTAGCAAATGTAGCGTCACCCCAGAAGGTTGCAGGAGTTCTACATTCATCAAGCATAGCTCGAGCCATTTTTTGAACTATTCTTTTCATTCTTTCCACTATGCCATTTTGTTGAGGAGTTCTAGTGACTAAGATTTGCCTTGTTATTCCATCTTATTCACAAAAATCAAAGAATTCATCTAATATGAATTCTCCCCCTCGATCAGATCTGAGACATTTGATTTTTCGATTTGATTCATTTTCAACTAAAGCTTTGAAGGCTTTAAAATTTTCAAATGCTTCATCTTTACGCTTTAGTAGACCTATCCAACACATTCTAGAAAAAGCATCAATGAATAAAACAAAGTATTCTTCTCCACAAGGTGACTTTTTCCTTGTTGGTCCACATAAATCAGTATGGATGAGTTCAAGAGGCTTACTTGCTGATCCTTATTTTTCAATTAAATGAACTTTGGTTTGCTTACCTACTTGACATGGTTTGCATATGGTATTTTCTGGAATGCTAATATCTGAAAGATCACGGAACGCCTTGAGCCTGCATGCTTTTCTTATTTGAGAAAAGCTTAGATGCCCCAATCTTCTGTGCCATAACCAATTTTCATCTGTTTTTCTTATATATAATTTTTATTGTCCTCCTTTGAGTATATATAAATTGTTTGAAGTTCTTGTACCTTTGATTATGGTCTTTCCTGTATCAAGCACACGAACCACACATCCATTTGATTGAAACACAACTTCATTTCCTTGATCACGCATTTGACTGACACTCAACAAGTTATGCTTTAAACCATCTACATACATGACATTTCTAGCTTTAACCTTTTATTTCAATAAAACAAAACCTTTACCTTTAATGACAATTGGTGTATCATTTCCAAATGAGACATTCTTTTCCTTTTCTAAAGCATTATATGAATGAAATTTCTCTTTATCACTTGTAATGTGTCTGGTGCATCCATTGTCAGTGTACCACTAATTCTCTTGTCCTTCTGCATACAGAGATATGCCACATATTTCTGATGGAGATTCCTTCTTTCTCCATATCTTGGAATTTTATGATTTTTTTCCTTTTGAAGTGTTGGCCAAAATTTGCTCCTGCATTCAGATTCTTCATGACCAAAGTTGTTACAAAACAAACATTCTTTTTCATCTTCAAGAGGAGAAAATTTATTATAGGATATTTTTTTTATTCCTATTACACTCCTTTGATTTCATGCTTCTCTAGTCATGATGGTTTTGTAAGCAACACATTGAGCAACCTTATGTCCAAAGTTATGGCATGAAAAACATTGTCCATTAAAGAAGTTTCTGTGATCATAGAATCTTGTGGCATTGTTTACCTGTTGGTTGATGCTTCTATTGATGTTCATCCTTGGAGTAAATTGAGCCTAATTTACCTAATGAGTAGTTTTAGGCTTTTGTTGACGATTGACACATTGTTCAGTAGTCTTTGTTGCATCAAGATAGCTTTTGGTGGAGGCTGATGACTTTTGAGATTGGAATGATTCTTCAGTATATCCAAGACCTGTCTTTATAAGAGGATAACACTGAACTTTGATGATTTCATTTAAATTTTATGATCCTTTCGCAAATCTAAGATTAAGAGATTTTGTCTTGTCAAGTTTTTTTATTATACCCACAACTTCACATTCAAGTTTTTCATTATGCTCTTCTCTTTTAGTGAGTTGATGTGTCAACGTATCTATGATCATATTATTTTCTTCTAAACAAATTTTGAGTTTTGTAATTTCTTCAAGAAAGTCTTCCTCTTCTAAGGCATCCAAAAAATCATCATTATCATAAGCCATGAGTAGTTTATAATCTTGTCTAGGTTCATCTTCATCATTATTAAATAAACAATCACTATCTTCATGAGTATAATAACTCCTATTAACAACCTGTTTTCTATTGCCTTTGGTATATTCCTTTCCCTTTTCATATTTATATTTATGAGGGAATTTGGTAGCATAATGATCGACTCTACCACAAGCAAAGAATTTGAATGGTAGCGTACCTCTAAATCTTCTGGAACCCTGTTGAAGCTTCTTGACAAAATTTACCTCATATTCTTCTTCTGAAATCTATCCTCGTTCATTGTGCTCTTCCTTTTCTTTTCCCTTTGTTGAAGCTTTAAAAGCGGCTTATCTCATATCTCATAAAAACATGTAATTTGCACTCTATAATCTGAAACTTTTGTATTGTAAGCCTAATTGCGTGTAATTTAGAATCTATCCTAGGTCAAGGTACAAATTATTATATTTATAATTAGGATTCCTTGGATCCCTTGAGACTACTTCGGAGCTCCAAGGATTATTATATACGGTTCATAAGATCAATTCTTTCCTATATTGGTAGACTTTACGGAATATTGTGGATCATAGGTTTATTTTCCATTATTCTTAGGTTAAAGAACTATTGGAAGTGCATGTTCATATCGATGTTGTTTTCTTAGTCAAGTTCTAATTTATTCTATGTGTCATGGTCTTTGGATGAATACATGCTACTTATAGTATATGTTCTTTGCTAATTTCATGTAAAAAGAATTTAAGATAGAAGGAATTTTATATCCCACTAATCTCACTGGTGGTGGCTTGTTGTTTGGTTGAAATACACATGGTTTATGACTTGGGTGGGGGATTGGTCATGGGAAGAAACCATATTTTAAATTAAAAAACTTAAAGCATAATAATTATGTTCCTTTGGGAAGAATTCCCCTCCATGACATTGTGTGCCATCATGCATCCTCCATCCTATGTGTTCGAGGATTAGAAGATTTTATGTCATTGAATTATCATAGGCAGTTGGGCTGGTTGGTGGAGAATGTTGGCCAATGTATTTGGATTTAGAGTTGAGATGGTTAGTGGGGAAAGTGTTTTAGGGAGGTTTACAGTCACTGAAATATGATGCCAAGTATAAATCACTGGTTCTTATCTCCTAAATCTTAGATCCCTTTCTTTAACCATTGGATTATGATGATTGCAGTGGAAAGCTGCATTATCACCGTGAAAAACGCTAGATTTGATTTCATGATCAATGATCTAAAAATATTGGGTATTTCTATTAATCATTTTTTCTTTCTTCTCTAAGGTTTGGAACAACCTTTCAACTTATTACATAGAGGGGTATTTTCATTGATTTCAGAGAGACTAGAGAGTGTGGGGACGCACACTACTTCTGGGTTTCAGAGAATTACAGGTTTAGAACTCAATATCAACCATTTGAGAGTTGCAGCTCTGGGAGAGAATGCCTATGCATAGGCTAGGCCTATTATTATAAGAAAGAAAATCCAAGTTGGATTTTTCCCTTTCATTATCTATACTCATGATAAAACTGATTGGGTATTTCTATAAACCATTTTTTCTTTGTTCTCTAAGGTTTGGAACAACCTTTCAAGGAATTATATGGAGGGGTATCTACATTGATTTCAGAGATTCTAGTGAGCGTAGGGGCACACGCTGCTTTTGGGTCCCAAAGAATTGCAAGTCTAGAACTCAATAACAACCATTTAAGAGATGCAACTTTGGGATAGCATGTCTATACAGAGGCTAGGCCTATTATTGTAGGAAAGAGAATCTAGGTTTTTTTCCCCTTTCATTGTCTATACTCATCATAAAACTATAGCAATGATTGGTTCCCATCTTCTAAATCTCGGATCCCTTAATTTTGGCATTGGATTTCTAATAATTGTGGTGGAAATTTTCATTGTCTCCATGAATAACACTTCATTTAATTTCATGATCAATGATCCAAAAATATTGGGTATTTCTATTAACCATTTTTTCCTTTTTCTTTGAGGTTTGGAACAACCTTTCAAGGTATTACATGGAGGGTTATTGTAACGCCTCCTCCCAGGTCTACCCAAAGTAACTATGCCAATTGGGGTAAGCATGAGAGGAGAGGATGCTATGATTAGATTCAACCTCCTATGTGACCTTAAGGAAGTGGAATTGGTGTAACATCATACACAATCATCTAACATCATCAAGAGAACCCTCAGGAGACAAGTCAGCCACTCAAACAGCCTGTCCCTGGGCCCCACTGCTATTCTCGATCTCTTAGGCCATATTGTTTCTCATGCTATGGGAAATGGAGTGACCAACAACCTAAAGTCGCTCTCACAAGCCTGCCTTCCATTAAATGTGGACCAAAATTTCTAGTTATGTGCCAGCGACCCAGGAATTTAAGCCACTTTTCTAGCCCAACATCCTAGCCTCTGCCCATAACTTGCTACAACCTGTAAGATTCATTAAAGACATGATAACAATGTTGACCTATCAATTTCAACCTTTGTAATTGGCCTTAGCATCCCCAATCGAGACTGGCATTCTATCAAACACTTGGCATCAATGCAACCTACAGGTCTAGGATACAAGACAGAGCATAAATGACTGAAATACCTTATGAAACATAACCAAAAGGATCACCTCCTTCTCCATTAAACTACTACATCATCAATTAGGTCTTGCACCCATTAATTTAATAGTTACAAGTAAATACATGAAATAACCATGACTTGAACCAGTCATTTAACCATGCTTATAACCAGCATAAAACCATGTAAATATCATAGATAACCCAACCATTAAATCCACATGTGAATCAGTGAAAATAAGAGAACTTAGCTTTTATTAATCATAGGAAAATTTGACCAGGTTTGGGACTTCCACATACCACCCGACCATAGACATGGTTGAACCAAATCTCTCTTTCAACCACTCACCCTCATGCCATATTCCAGGCATGAATGTGGGATCTCATAGAACAATCAATCCAAGAAAAAACAAGGGAATCGAGAGGTTAATCCACCTCCATCCTCATTAAACCATGATCACACCAAAACTGGTGCTCCGATCACAATAAAACAGAACTTGGAATGCCAGCCAAAATCCATCACTATCCTTGAGGAATTTTTCATCTCCTTGTCTCTCAGGATTTACCATAATCCAAACCTGGATCACTGGGCCCTAAACTGAGACATCTCCCTCAATCTTTACTATGTATCCTGCCAAAATCGATCAAGGGATTCTATTGTAGTGGCTACAACCGCCCTTAAAAATTTTGGCCTGCACCTAAATTCGAAGCCTCCCTTAAGAGTTTCACTTGACAGTTGCATACACTCAGGTTCACTCCGTGAGCTCATGAGAGACTTTGCACCCACCTTGCTTTTTCATTCCAACCAAGATTTTGCATGTTGATGTCAATGTCTTGCTTGCAACCATGTTTTGGTCATGCTCAAGGTCTTCGCTTCATGTGTACATGTAATGTTCGCTATGAAAACATCTATCGCACTCACACATGGATTCCCATTCACTGTCACCCAAGCGGAGTCACAGTCAATCAACGATCAATCAAAAGTGTCACGCTTGTCTCTTGCACTATTGTCAGTCATGTTGAACATGTGTGTCTAAATGGTTTGAGTTGTCTCGTCGTCGAGTCATGTGAGTATGTGTTTGTAGGATAACATATGCATCTCTCGCTCATTGACACACTTAGTCATTTCACTTAAGTTCTGATGACTCGAATTCCCTCTGAGACTTGAACCATCACCCTGCCATCGACTAGATCAAATGTTACCAAGAACAACACAGAAGCACTAAGCAAGTCATTTCAAGTCGTGTTACCCGCAAGTAATTCCATCAACCTTCCTGCTAGCCACTCGAAGAGTTGGACCCGATAGCCACCCCAAGGCTGACTCCCCTCAAAAATTACGCAGAGGTTGCTGACCTTGCCCGCTCTGCTAATTGAATAAATTGTGCAAACAGGCTAGATAGACACCCAGTTCCTATCCTTATCTCCTTTCAAAAATTGCGTAGTTTTTCCAGCCGGTCCTCTGGATAGTTGGCCGACTACTCATCCAAAAAATTGTGCAGTTTTCATGAGTGAGCCCTCTGCTTCCCAGTAGTTTGCTCACCTCAAAAATTGCAGAGGGATGACTAGTAGGTCGACCTACCAGCATCAGTGCGATTTCTCTCGCCAGTAGCTCCTAGCAGTAAACTGACAGTTCCCTCTAGGAATTGCACAGTTTCTACTACCAAGCTCCCGACAACTGACTACTTATTCCCCTTAGGAATTACATAGTTTCTGCTACTAGTGACCCAACAGCTAGCTGCTAGTTCCCTCTAGGAATTGTGCAGTTTTGGTTGCCAGGATCCTGGCCAGTTCCTCCAAAAAACTGCACAAATCTTGTTTTCCAATTGTCCCTACATCTAAGCCCATTCCTCCAAGAAATTGTGCAAATTTATTATCAATCCCTACTGCCCGCTCATTCTGGAAAATGCACAGATTTTTCTGCCCTGCCTTCCTGCAACCCAGACTGTTCCTCCCAAAAATTGCGCAGTTTTTCCCTCCAACTGAGCCAGACCTCACGAATAGTCACTGTCAATCCAGATCCCTCATCTTCATCACCCAATGACTCTTGCGCAGTTTTCATCTACAGTGCCCAGAGCCATCATCCTACCTCGCAACCTTGTTGCCTCTCCCAGTCACCTGCATCTCAAATGATCATGTGTTATGGTAGACTAGGTGTTTTTTGGATTTGATATCGTCTCATCATGAGCGATTGTAGGTACAGGTACACCAACAAACATGGCGCGAAAATGAATGGGATGAACGAAGGGAGCACATGTAGAAGGACAGGTTCACCAACGGATGAATGAAATATGCGTGCGAAGCGATGTGCTTGTGAATGGATGATCATGAAAATATGTGTTCGCAGACAGATGGATGAGGAAACATGCAAGATGTGCTCATAGAAGGATGAATGGATGAACATGCACCTTTTGTGAATAGATGAACTTGTCAAGCCTTCTAACATACAAGCAAGGAGCAACGTGCCAAAACAACATCAAGTGAATCAACGACCATCGAAGACTCCACACACCTTGCCATGCAGAGGTGAAGCTGTGATAAACCATGACAACATCCACCACCCATGAGCACTATAGTTCGACATGCACTCCAGCAGCAACATGAATATACCAACACTGTCATGTCGAGTCGTGTCATGAGTCATGTCATCAACATCTCTACTGTGGGCCATGTTTTCAATCAATGTAATGTAATGTGGAAGTCCAAGAGACCCACTTGTTGTACAAAGAGTCATGTAAAGTCGAAAATTCATGGAAGTCAAACAGTCATGAGGGTAGTCAAACAACCACAAGGGTCAGTTTCACCCTTGGCTATAAATACCCCCTCATTTGTACATGCAAAGGAATTTTCACCTCAGCTCCTCCCACATAGCCAAGAGAGTTCGTAATATTTTCTTTGAGGAGTAAGTAGTGGCTCCAACACCTCGCGCATAGGGATAGTGATTTATGGTGTAACAATGTGTCTTGGAATTTTCTCTTAATTCAGAATCCTTTTAACAGGCCAACACATTTTCACACATGTATTATAACTATTGTAAGACTAATTTGAACACTTGTAATGCATGTTGCTTTAAGCTACATTAAACACTTGAACTTATTTCACTTGTTGTAATAAATAATCTGTGATTGAAAATGTGTTGCATATGTTGTTAATGTTGTCTTGCCCATGGTGGCTACCTCCTCGAACATCAAACAAACCTTTCACATAAAACTTGTTGTAACAACTGTTGCACTCATGCAGACTCATCCGCTAAGTGTTGTATGTGTTATCTTCCCTTGTGTGTTGTGACTACCACATCCGTGTGGACTACTCCTCCAGAAGCTGTGCATGTCCTGTTTTGTTGTGTCTTCCTAGTAGAGTTGCAGCTTCCTCCCAACTGACTTGGGACTCACTCTCAACCTCCCCCTCTACAGTGAAAGAACCATTGACACAAGTAACACTAGCAATCACCGGGCACGCGAACCTCACTTCTCAAAGATGAAGTAGACCACTCTCCTGTGCTAACAAGCAAGATTTGAGGAAAATCCTTAAGACAATGACAATTGGGCCATCATTTCGGATGGGAATTCCACACCAAATGAAGTGAGTTCTAGTTTTGACTTCATACCAGGGTGATCCCCTGAATTTTGGCACCTCTAGCACCATCAAATTTTTTGGCGCTAGGAGGGCAGGTAGTTGTATATGGCTAAACATCCTCTCACATTCATTCATCAACTATCTGGTCAAGGTAATAACTCACACTCCCTCTCACCTACACGTGATTTTGCAATTGGTTACTCCTCATCATCCAGGATTGAACACAATATTCCGTATCAACAACTTCGCTCCGTTCATCCCATCACTCGCTAATTCTTGAAAGAATTTGGACTGATCCTAGGCATACAACATCTTCCATATGCATCAAGGAAGCCAAAAGCCACTCCCACAGGGGTTGTTATATCATCGGTGGAAGAAACGTCCTTGCCACACTTGAAGGTCTTGTAGAAGCTATTGAAGATGGAGAGGAACCTCCAGTCTTCCGGTAAGGTGAACAAGACACTCTTGTGATCTTGGTATCGAACTCAGGTATAGGAGGTGGAGGGGAGGGCAGTGGAGGAGGCAGAGATGAATCAATGGACTCGGAGCCAAAACCATTGGATTCTGAGGAAGAGGATGAGGAAGTAGAAGAGATGGCTAACCCAAATTTGGGATGGATGACTCAGGGACCATTAGCTCTCTGAGATGTTCTACACAAGATGCCGAAGGGAGTGGAGAGAATGAACATCAAGTTCAATCCTGACAACGCGGTGAAGGCAGAAGGCCACTTGGACAACTTATACTTACAGCTGCAGACCCTTGAGGTACGGTATGACGACATAGCATGTAGATTGTTCCCATATGCCTTGGACGGTTGTGTAGCTGCATGGCATCACAACCTTCCACCAATCTCTATACAGAACTTGGGTGCATTCAAATGCATTTTCCTTGAAAATTTTGTTGATGACAAGACCCCAACCATGCTACTCAAAGAATTATGAAGCCTCAAGATGGAGGGAAAAGAAAAAGCAAAAGACTTCAATTAGAGGTTTACATGCATATTAAACCATTTTGCATCAGACACTACTAATGACTCCATCATTGTTGATTACTACACGTCCGCACTGCCAACCAACATTGTACAGTTCGTCAAGCGAGCTTCGAAACCAACACTCTTAGAAAGTTGCAAAGAGGCTATTGAAAGACGCGAGCAAGAAGTCCCAAGCGATGGAAAGATAGGGTAGAGACAAGGAAGCAAATGACATTGAAACCCTCACTTGCCTCATCAAGAACTTGACAACAGAAGTGTCTGAGCTTAAACAATAGAAAATGGACACATATGCAAGTAGCCATCCACCTAGGTAGAGACAGGCAAGCAACTCATCAGGCATCAACTGGTTCACTCCAAAAACTACATAGAAACCTATGTTCCAGGTTGAACAGTGCGCAGATCCTAAGTTCTATTCTTTCCATGAATAACATCACCTTGATAACTCTTGTACAGATTGGAAGCGATTCACAAGCTCTATCTGCAATCATACACTCGATGCAGAGAGAAATATGCGGGAGTAGCTAGAAGACACTGATGATGATGAAGAGGTTACACTTGATGAAGCATCAAGTTTTGGGCATGTGGTGTATGCATATCAGTGCTCGCAAGTAATGATGAAGAAGAACATCGAGAAGCAGCTCCAAAAGAAAAATGATCGCTACAATCGTAGGAGTAAAGGGGATCCCCTTACACTTGGGGAAGCACAAGAAAAAATGAGACTGTTGATGAGGAAGGTTGATCCACCAGCCATACAAGGGAAAATGCAACCAAATCCAGGTACTATCTGAGAGGTATATGAAGCACAATGTTACCCCCCTTAACGGTGAGAACGAACTATTGGCCTTCACAGAACTCATGTTTGCCAACTGCCTCCTAGAAACAACGTTGGGGTGTTATCCTACACAACCAACTCCAACCCCACCAGACACGCAGTTGGGACTCCTTCTTTACCCAACTAATGGTAATGAAACATGTACAGTGCATTGTACCAATAGTAGTAGTAGCAATAGCAACAGTAGTAGCAACAGTACTAGCATGCCAAACAATCCCTGTATAGACAAGTCATGGGCCATGGATTTTGAGGAATCAAAGACACATGAAAGCTCAAGGACCAAGAGTATCTTAGTCACCCAAAATAATAGAAAATGCATGATTTCAAGTTGCTTGAATTTTGAGTGCACAAACAACATTGTTTAGTATGAAGCACTTGTGTTGAGCTTACAAAGGACCATCAACCTCAATGAGGTCACACTCAAAGTGATACTGCACCTCACAAACATTGTTGATGTTTTCAAGGACATAACAATTGATGAAGATAAGCACGAGCAACCCCTGAAAACTGTAACTGAGGGAAAGAAACACAGCCTCATTCCCGAGGGTTGGGTTTCCCTCAACAAGCTCTATGGTTTGCAAAATTTTTGTCAAGGGCCAAGAAACAGTGGAATCCGTAGGACCACCACTACGAATGAACAAAGAAACCTAGGAACCAATCATGATCTGAAGATAGCCAGTCTCTATACAATCTACACATTGCAGCAACGACAAGTCTTTGACCACTTGATCAAATAGTACCAGGATGTGTCTACACGGGAAGATGATGACCTGAGTACACACTACACACGAGAATTTCAACACGGAATTCCAAGTAAAGGAGGACACAAGCTTTTGCAGCAAAGGCCAGGTAAAACACATATGTTGTTTGAACTCCTTATACAAAAAAAATTGACTAACATTCTGGATGATTGGATTACTTGCAAAGTTCATCATCATACTTGGGTTTCTAATTTAAATTTCGCATGTACAAAATCCAGGGAAATCTTCTTATACATTGATTTCAGGAACTTGAACCGCTCCTAGAATAAAAACAACTACCCCGTGCCATCATCTGAGCCTATGTTGCACGCAGTATCTAAGGCAGTGGTGTCGTCTTCACTTGAAGGTCTTTTGGAATACCATTAGGTTTCGGTAGCTGAACCCGGTGGACTTATATTGGTCCATGAGAAACTTGGCACACACACATGTCATATGCAATCACTTGACGGGAGGGTTGACAACCTTCCTGTTAATGGCCAAAATCTCAAGCGTTACTTCCAGTAGGTCAGGCTGTGCCCTATGCCATATACATAGTCTACTTGCTTCTTGTTTTTTTCATCTTATTTGCTTTGCTTACTATCTTTGTTTTCACTTTGTTTGTTCTGCTTGCTATTTTTGTTTCTGTTCGTTTTGTTTTCTTGATATACTAGTATTTTGGTTTTAGAAATAAGTGCTTCCAACTACTATGTTTTGGATTTTGAATAGACTATGTGGCTGAAGTTTGAAGAGACTTGTGACACTACAACACTTGGTCAATCTTGTGTCTGTCTTCTCTGTGCTTGGTTATAACCTTTGGCTGATGAAGTCTTAATGGAAAATATGAACCATTTGCAAGGGAAGTTTTGCTCCAACCATGAACCTATTTCCACACTTGGAAGCCCCATGCCTATACTCAGCCTTCTACTCTGTGTGTTCAAGCTCATCCAACTAGTAGAAAAGGAGAAGGGGAAAATCTAAACTAACAAACCTATGTTAGAGGTATTACATGATTCTCTAAAGGAATAGCTTCTTCTACTCTGAATAAGTCAGGATCCCTCTTCCGCCCGAAAAAGAAATAAGTGCCTATGCACAATCCTCTTGAAAAATACAAAGGCAAAAGAAGAGAAAGGCTTCCTGCGTAGAGAGGTTAAGCATGCAACTCCACCAAGGTACTGACCAGGCTCACTGGTAGTGGAGCAATGTGTGTGTTCCTGCATGACTCTGTCGGGCGTACTATCCAGTCTTCTCGCAGTAGAGCAACACTAGAGATGAAAACTTATACTTTGAAAATCATCAACTCATGAGCTAAACTACCCTTTGTGAATTCAAAACGATGTGATCAAGCTGAACTTTTGATTTTTGTTGACACATAATCATAGGGATTGGGTGAACAACTGTAATTAGTGTAAATAAATAATAGAGGAAATGGAGAGTCATCAGGAGATGAACTGAATAGTCACTCCCTCTTGTATATAATAATGAACAACCTGAATGAATAGAAAAGTTACATTTGAGGAGTTACCTCTTTGTCTGACATGGTATCAGAGCCAAGTTCCCAAAATTAGTTGTAACTCCTTGTATCAGTTTTTCTACCATATTTCCTCTCTCATATTCTCTACGTTCTCTGGGCTCTCTGCCATATGGTATTTTTTAAACATTGTCTGCACCCTTTGCGCTCCCTGGGCTGTGCATAATTGTCCTCCTGCATTTTCTCTTCCCTCCTAACAGTTGGCATGCTCGGTGGGACATGACCCTCTCCCCTCAGCCTCACTCCCATTACCAGCATGGAGGTTCCACCGAATACGTGGTCTCTGCATTTTCGTAATTCTGGCCTGCAATTTCCCATTGGAAGTATTGCTAATATGTGAGACCAAGCGACTGGTATTACTCTTCAGGTGGGTGTGGTGCTCACTATTTTGCCAATCGCTCCAGTTGTTTCAAGTGCGGGGCATATAAAGAGAAATCTAGCAATAGAGGTTCTGAAGCCCAAGTGGAGGTTCTGGGTATGAAACCTCCAAAGGTCAAGGATCCAGAGGATTTGTTTCTTTTAATAGTGGTTCTGGTGCACGTTTCGGTTGGAAGGAGTAGCATTTGGAGGTTGTGTGGTATACGCTGTGGTATACACCGTTTTATGCCTCTCCACAGACCTTCCCTCAGTTGTGCCTCCACCCACATACATTATTCATATGCTTTCTTACCTATACCACCATCACCATACCCTACATACTTTTACGCTGCCCGGTTACATTAATTTTGTCTGGTTTGAATACACAGTTCTTGTATTATGTTGAATCCAGTTAATACACAGTTTTGTGTATTGCGTCGAACACTGGTATACTTTGTCCATAATATGATCACCATATATTTACGCTGCCCCCCTCATATATTCCATACTTTAACACTGTCCAGTTTAATGCATATTGATATTTGAATTTGTTGTCCCGTCATATCAGAATCAGATTCTTTTTCCATTAGGAGTAAAATTTTGCAGCAGAAGTATTTTTTTTTACAATACACAGTTTTTAAAATGCATTCATTGATATCTATTATGGGAGTGATTCTCACCGGCAAGGAGAACTATCCAGAATGGTCACGCAAAATCAAACACACTCTCATTTTTTATGAGCTGTGGAAAGGAGTGTGTGTTGGAAATGGAGACAAACAGCCAGAACAACCTACCTTAGACAAGGAATTTGCCATTTGGGAAAGTAAGAACATCAAGGCTTATGCATTGATGGCAGCATCAGTAAATGAAGAGGTGAGTCACCATATTTTTCCATTTTCAAATGCTTTTGAAGCCTTACAAAAACTGAAGGAACTCTATGACTCACACTCTGCTCTTGAAGTTGTTCAACTCATGATTAAATTGTTCACCCTTGAATTACAAAATGATTATCCTCTTGCTCTTGCATCAAAAGTAAAATCTATTATGCATGATATCAAAGTCACTAATGTTGAACTAGATATTCCCCTGATAGCTTTTCTCAAGGTAATTTATCCCACTTACTCAAATTACCTTGAATCATTACAAGCAAATGGAAACATCAAAGATATTACCTTTGATTCCCTTGTCAAAAAATTTGCTGAAAGAGAGAAAGCTTTTGGGAAGAAGACAACTCCTCAGTCTTCTAAAAAGGTTGTGTGCCTTGCACATAGAGAAAATAATCTTTCTCAATATTCTTCCAGAGGAAGAGGTGGTCGAAGAGGAAGCGGAAGAAATTTTAGAGGCAGGGGGGGTAGACACTCTCAAGGAGAAAAGTCATATTTGCACTACATACGCTACAAAAGAGATGTATCACATGATGCATCCAAATGCAAGTTTCCTTGGGATAGAATTGAGCAGGAAAGAAACCAACCCAAAGGTAAAACTAATGACAAAGAGAAAGGTAAAGCACTTGAATCTGCTCACTATGTTGTGGAACATTGTAATATTGGAGTAAATGAAGGCTTATTTAATGCTTCACTTGCTTCTTGGAAAAATGATTGGTTTCTTAATTCAGGAGCAACTTGCCACATGAATTTTAGAAGATATTTTTTTGAAGAATTTATTGACAATGTTGATGGAGTAGTATACTTTGCAGATAAATCAAAACTCAAGCCATTAGGGTTTGGCACAATCAGGCTTAAATTGCCTGGTCTTCTAGACTTTCTTCTGCATCCTGTTCTATATCTCCCATAGCTGAGGAAAAACTTGTTGTCCTTGGTCCACATCTGCTAGCAAGGACACTCCATTTATATGTTTGATGGAAAGCTTGAGGTGAGAAAAGCATCAGATCACTCACTTGTCATGATGGGGATAGAAGAAGAAAGGCTTCTCAAGCTGCAGGGTACCTCTGCCCATGCACAAAAACTCTCATACAATTCTCATTATGAAGAAGGTACATTTCCATCAAGTTTATTATGGAATGCTAGATTTGGACACTTGAACTATGACAACCTCCGCTTGTTGAAGAAAAATGGTGTTACTGGTTTGCCTACAATTCCTAGGAAACTTAAGCAATATGATGCTCGCATTCTATGAAAGCATAGCAAACAATCTTTTCATGATTCACATTCCAGAGCACATAGAAAACTTGAACTCATTCATTTAGATTTATGTGGTCCAATGCCTATTCCTTCTACAAATGGAAGCTAATATAGGATGACATTTATTGATGACTACACCAGAATGTGTTGGGTTTATTTATTGAAGAACAAATATGATGCTTTTCAAACATTCAAGAACATTCATACGTGGATTGAAAATGATGCATAATCTCATATTGGCTCTATTCGCATTGATAATGGAAAAGAATACACTTCAAATGAATTTGAAAACTATCTTTGCTAACATGGGATCAAAAATCAAACAACTGTGCCTTATAATCCCCAACAGAAAAAAGTAGTTGAAAAGATGAATAGGAAAATCTTAAATATGGTGCACTCCATAATGTTTTTCAAAAATGTAAAATTGATGTTTTGGGCTAATGCAGTTCTATGTGCTATATATGTAAAGAGTAGATGTCCATCTAATGCTATTAGAAACAAGACTTCTTATGAAATGTGGTATGGGCACATTCCTTCAGTAAAGCATCTCAGGGTCTTTGGTTTCACATGTTATGCCTTGATACCAAAGGTACATCGAAACAAACTTGGTGCAAGAAGTCGTAAGTGTATCTTCCTAGGGTATTCAAACACCTCCAAAGAATACTGTCTCTATGATGAAGTCAATAAAAAGTTTGTTGTATCTAGAGATGTAATCATTCTTGAATCATCCAAAACTGACAATGTTGTTGAGCGACAACTTGATCGCTTAGATAGATTTGCAAATGCAAAATCATTTCAAGAATTTGATAATCAGATTCCACATCTTGAAGGGGGGATTCCAATACTAGATCAACCTGTGGAATCTTCTTCTGAAGCACTCTCTCCCTCGCATGAAACTCCAACAATGGATGATACTTTGAGTGATGTGATTGACACAATTGGGAGACTCAATCTTGATTCAATCCCAACTCAATCAACAGAGCAGTTTGGACCATCTGAGAAAGGTCCCCCAAAGTGGCTGACAAAGACACTTGAAAGTGTTCATCCAGATGAGGTTGGAAAGACAGGAACTAGAAATTCAAACCAGCAAAATGGAGGTGATGTAGATGACTTGAATTCACCTATTGATATGGATGTTTCTTATGATTGTGAATTGAATTTGTCTACAGATTTTGAACCAGCTTCCTTCAAAGAAGCTCCTCCTCCTCATGATGAATGGAAAGAAGCAATGAAAAAGGAGTATGATGCCTTAATAAAGAATGGAACTTGGAAGCTGGTTGACCCTCCCTTGGGAATCAAACCAATTGGTTGCAAGTGGGTCTACCTGAACAAGTATAAAGCTGATGGCTCACTCGACAAGCAGAAAGCTAGGCTTGTGGCAAAAGGTTTTGCATAGAAGGAAGGGGTCGATTATGAGGAGAATTTTTCCCCCACAACAAAATGGGCTACCATCCGAACACTCTTTGCCCTAGTAGCTCAGAACAGTTGGAAAGTCCATCAAACGAATGTAAAAACTGCTTTCTTGAATGGAGATCTAAAAGAGAATGTTTTTTTGTCCCATCCTGAAGGATTTGCTGTGAAAGGACATGAACATAAAGTATGCAAACTTGTGAAATCCTTATATGGCCTCAAACAATCACCACAAGCCTGGAATGAAAAACTAACTAAGCATCTTTTGAAACTCAATTTCAAACATTATGATCTTGATGATGCAACTTTGTTTGTCAAGAAGGTTGGAAAAATAGTTGTATATTTTGTGGTATATGTAGATGATCTTTTGATGACAGGGAACAATGAGAGCTACATTGCGTCCATAAACAAGGAATTGAGGAAAGGTTTTGAAATGACTAATTTGGGCTATCTCCATTACTATCTTGCTATTGAAGTAACTCAACATCCGAAGTCCATATTCCTTTCTCAAAAGAAGTACATTGGAGATCTGTTGAACAAGTTTGGCATTACTGAATGGAATCCTCTAACTACTCCAATGGAACAAAACTTAAAGCTCACATCCATTGAAGGAAAATAATTTGAGGATGCAACACAGTATAGATAGCTTGTAGGCAGTCTCAACTACCTAACAAATACTAGACGAGACATTTCATTTGCTATTGGAATCCTCTCTAGGTTTATGCAAAAGCCTTGTGAGGGACATTGGTCTACTGTAAAAGGAGTTCTAAAATACTTGAAGGGAACTCAAGACTTTGGAATTAATTATACATAGGTAGGCGACTTCAGCTTGATTAGATACTCTGATTCCGAATTCGATGGAGACAAAGAAACTGGGGTATCTACTTCAAGTTATGTTATGAGTCTTGGATCAGGAGCTATCTCTTGGAGATCATGCAAACAATCAGTTCCAACGTATTCCACAATAGAGGTAGGTTATGTGGCAGCAGCTGAGGCAACAAAAGAAATTGTGTGGCTCAGGAAAATTCTTGAAGATTTGCAAGTAAAACAAGTACAATCGACTCCACTCATGATTGACAATACCTCGGCAATAAAGTTGGCCAAGAACCCAAAGTTCCATGATCGAATGAATCACATCAATACAAAATATCATCTAATTTGACATCATGTTGAGGCCAAAACAATTCATCTCCGCCATTGTTCCACTAATAAATAGATTGCATACATTTTCACCGAAGTACTTGGAGGAGAAAAGCTTGAAAGATTCAGAATGATGCTTGGACTCACCAACATCCCTTCAGATTAAGGGGGGGAATGTTGACACCTAATCATAGGGATTAGGTGAACAACTGTAATTAGTGTAAATAAATAATAGAGGAAATGGAGAGTCATCGGGAGATGAACTGAACAGTCACTCCCTCTTGTATATAATAATGAACAACCTGAATGAATAGAACAATTACATTTGAGGAGTTACCTCTTGGTCTGACAATTTTGTTTGACTGAGTTGGCAAAAGGTGAACCATGTATGTCCATGGGGTAGTTGGGGAAGCCGAAGTAACCCACACAGCATTTCCATACTCTCCAAAAGACCAAGGCCCTATGCTATCAATGAACCGAAACATAGAAGCTAGAGTTCTACCAGTGTGTCACCATGTGTTGTAGTAGCTACAACAACCCTCCAAAATTTTGGCCTGCACCCAAATTCAGAGCCTTCCTTCAGATTTTCACTTTATAGTTGTATACATTTGAGTTCCCTTCATGAGATCATGTGAGCCTTCACGCCAACCATTCTTGTTCATTCCACCCAAGCTTTTGCATGTTGATGTCAATGTCTTGCTTGCAACCATGTTTTGGTCATGCTCAAGGTCTTCACTTTGCGGGTACATGTTATGTTCACTATGAAAACATGTGTCTCACTCACAAACATAGTCCCATTCACTATATCGCAAGCATCATCACAGTCGATCAACGATCATTCACAAGTGTCACACTTGTCACTTGTACTGTCAATCAGTCATGTTGAACATGTGTGTCTGGATGGTTTGATTCATCTCATCGTCAAGTCATGTAATTGTATGTTTGTAGGATCACATACGAATCTCTCACTCGTTCACAAACTTAGTCATTTTGCTTAAGTTCTGGCAACTAGACTCCCTTCTGATACCCGGACCATCACCCTGGCATCGACTAGATCGACTGTCACCCAAAACAACGCAGAAGCACCAAGCAAGTCATTTCAAGCTATGCCGCCCACAAGAAATTCAATCAATCGTCATGCCATCCACCAAGAGAGTTGGACCCGACAGCCACCCCGAGACTAACTCCCATCAAAAATTGCGCAGAGGCTGCTGACCTTGCCCACTCTACTAACTAAAGAAATTGCACAGATAGGCCAGACAGACACCAAGTGCCCATCCCTATCTCCCTTAGAAAAGTGTGCAGTTTTTCTAGTTGATCCTCCTGAAAGTTGACTAGCTCCTCACCCAGAAAATTGCACAGTTTTCATGAACAGGCCCTCTACTGCATAGCAATCCACTCAACTTAGAAATTGCACAGAGATGATCACTAAGACATCCTCCCAGCATCAGTGAAATTTCTCTTGCCAGTAGCTCCTAGCAATAGACTATCGGTTCCATCTAGGAATTGCATAGCTTCTATTGCCAAGCTCTAGGCAACTCACTGCCTGCTCCCCATAGGAATTGTGTATTTTCTGCTGCCAGTGACCCAACAACCATCTACTAGTTCCCTCCAGAAATTGCGTAGTTTTGGCTGCCAGGCTCCTGGCCAGTTCCTCCAAAAAAATGCACAAATCCTATCTGCTAATCCTCCCTACAACCCAGCCCGTTCCTCCAAAAAATTGCACAAATTTTGCTGTCAAGCCCCGCTACCCGCTCATTCTGAAAAATGCGTAGATTTTATCTGCCTTGACTTCCCTCAGCCCAGGCTATTCCTCCCAAAAATTGCACAGTTTTTCCCTCTAGCCGAGCCAGATCTCGTGGACAGTCATTGTCGATCTAGACTACTTATCTTCATCACCCAGTGACTTTGGTGTAGTTTTCTTCAAAAGTTCCCAGAGCCATCATCCCGCCTCACAACCTTGTTGCCTCTCCCAGTCACTTACATCCAAAATGATCATGTGTCATGATAGACTAGGATGTTTTTGGATTTGATGTCGTCTCGTTATAAGTGACTATAAGTACAGGTATGCCAACAAACATGGCGCTACGACGAATGGGATGAACAAAGGGAGCACATGCAGAAGGACAGTTTCACTAATAGACGAATGAACAATGCATGCAAAGAGATGTTCTCATGAACGGATGATCATGCAAAGATGTGTTCGCGGACGGATGGATGAGAAAACATGCAAGATGTGCTCATGGATGGATGAACGGACGAACATGCACCTTTCATGAAGAGATGAACCTGTCAAGCCTTCCAACATACAAGCAAGGAGAAATGTGCCAAAGCAACATCAAGCGAACCAACGACCATCGAAGACTCTGCGGACCTTGCCATGCGAAGGTGAAGCTGTGACACACCATGAAGACATCCACCACCTAGTAGCACTATAGCTCGACATGCACTCCAACAGCAGCACGAATGTACCATCACTCTCATGTCGAGTCATGTTATGAGTCATGTTGTCCACATCTCTACTATGGGGCATGTTGTCAATCAATGTAATGTAATGTGGAAGTCCAAGAAACCCACTTGTTGTACAAAGAGTCATGTAAAGTTGAAAATTAATGGAATTCAAATAGTCATGAGGGTAGTTGAACAACCACAAGGGTCAGTTTCACCCTTGGCTATAAATACCCCCTCATTGGTAAATGCAAAGGACTTTTCACCTTAGCTCCTTCCATATAGCCAAGAGAGTCTGTAATATTTTCTTTGAAGAGTAAGTAGTGGTTCCAACGCCCCACGCATGGGGTTAGTGATGTATGGTGTAACGATGTGTCTTGGAATTTTCACTTAATTCAGAAGCCTACTAACAGGGTAGCACGTTTCCACACATGTATTGTAATTGTTGTAAGACTAATGTTGAACACTTGTAATGGATGTTTCTTTAACCTGTGTTGAACACTTGAACTTATTTCACTTGTTGTAATACATAATATGTTAATGAAAATGTGTTGTCTACGCTGTTAACATTGTCTCGGCGTGGAGGCTACCTCCTCAAAAATTAGACAGACATTTAACATAAAACTTGTTGTAACAACCATTTCACTCGTGTGGACTCATCTGTTGAGTGTTGGACGTGTTATCTTCCCTTTTGTGTTGTAACTGCCACATCCGTGTGGACTACTCCTCCAGACATTGTGCATGTCCTATTGTGTTGTATGTTCCTAGCAGTGTTGGATCTTCCTCCCAAACAACTTGGGACTCACTCTCACCCTCCCCCTCTCCAGTAAAAGAACCATTGACACAAGTAACACTAGAAATCACCAGGCACGTGAACCTCAATTCTAAAAGTCGAAGTAGACCACTCTCATGTGCTGAAAAGCACGAGTTGAGGCAAATCCTTAAGACAATGGCAACTGGGCCATCATAGCGGATGGGACTCCCACACCAAATGATGTGAATTCTAGTTGGGACTTCATACCGTGGTGATCCACTGAATCTTGGAGGGTCCAACACTGTCAACAAATTCCTATGCCTTTGGGAATGAACCTTGAGACCATCTTTTCCCTGAATTATGAAATCCATCCAGCAAACCAAAGCTAAAAAATTGAAATAAACCTCCCAACATACCATGGCATCTGGTAAAAGGAAAGGCCATGCTGAAATTCACTGTTATAACCTAGAAAAACCATGTCATCGAACACAAGAGAACCATACACCAACATGCAAATCCATGCATGTCCAAACCAGCTAGGAAATCACACATGCAAAAGGTTACCTACAAGTATTCCAGCCAAAGCTGCTTGATCTTGCTTTCCTTTCCCTTTGTTTGTTTTCCCTTCCTTGATCCTTGCTTTCCTTCATTTCCCTTTGTTTTCTTTTCCTTGATCCAAACTGAGAGTGCTCCAAGAAAACTCTAAGTGGCCAAGAGAGTGAGAAAGAGAGATAAATAATGAGAGAGCTCCAAACTTGAACTCGAAAAAATCCATGAACTGATTCTCAAAAGCCTTTTTATGCATGAGGCCTCTAATTTCTTCATTTTCCATTATTTTCCTTGAATGTCCCCCTCACATGCAACCTATGACCTTTCACCTTAATTTTCTCCTATTTTTATTTATTCTCATTAATAAATGTGCAAAAATTCCTTTTTACTTTTTAATGCCTTTGCTTTAGCCTTTGCCAAATTTCCTTAGCCAAAACACACATCTAGTGATGCCCACTAGGATATCTTTGCCCAAAACTCATCTTGGAATAAGTGTCCCTTAGCCATGGTCTTATTTTTACTTTATTAACCTTTACTGCATGAAATTTTCACCAAGGTTGTTATAGAACCACCCCCCTTGGGGAAACATCGTCCTCAAAGTTAAACCACACCATGACCTCAACAAAACCACTAAAAAGAAAATATATGGCCCATAGAGCTTTATCACTTAGCGTGTTGTAGTATTTACAATGAAAGACCTGCTCAAAAGAAAAACATCATGACAACATGACAAGATAAAAACCATAATAATATGAAAACCATACCACTTACTAGACCTTTATAAATTAGCTCATGGTGGTATTTACATCCATATAAATATACATACATATGCTAAAACATCAATAAGACATGTCAAACATATACCAACATCAAACCAAAACTTCTTTCCCTCAACTAGAAAACAATGAAGGATATAGTGCCCGCATCTTATCTGCCATCTCCCTTGTAGCTTCTTAAGGCCCAAAGTGCTTTCATTACACTTTAAGTTGCTCTATCACTTTGTTCCTGAGCATGAGATGTTTCCGTTGCAATATGCACCGAGGCACCAGCTGGGACTCTCCTTCTTTCTCCACCTGCAATATAGATCAATCAATAACATGATCAACATCCTTTATATACTTCTTAAGCAATTAAATATGGAAAACATCATGGAATTTCACTGATGGAGGTAGTGCAAGTCAATCAAGGAAAATTTTAAGGATGGAAATTTTTCTTGAAGTTTAGAAACATTGGCGAATCTCATTAATCCCTAATATGCAAAGTATAAAATGTTTATTGATATATTTGTAGAATTATTCAAATTTATAATGATTTTATATATAGTATCTATATAATGTTGGCGATTTTAAAGGTAAAATAATTTTATATTCTAAAATTTGGGCGAATCACCTTTTATAAAAAATGGAAATTAGCGAATCTTTTTTTGGAAAAATCATGGAAAATTAGCCCACTGGGCGAACATTAGCCCCTAAAATTTTCCATGAAGTCAATATGCCACTGGTCCAATCCTCTCAAGGGTCTCAAAAGGCTCGGAATACCATTGTGCTAACTTGGCACATGAACCAATCCTCAAAGAAATTTTCTTGAGCTTGATGTGCAAATACATGTGCTCCCCAACTTGAAACTACTTGAATAACCTGTTCCTATCTTCCTATCCTACGATGCCTTTAGATTCCTCTTTATAACCTACATTTCCTTCTCCATGTGTGCCAACATATCTAGTCCAATAAGTACCATGTTACTAGATCACTCTAGCTAATAGGAGTATTACAACTCTCCCCATAAATTGCCTCGAAAGGACTCATCCTCAATGACTCTTGATAACCATTGTTGGATGAAAATTCATTCAGAGGAAGATACTCATCCTATTTCCTCTCCTAGTGCATCATGTACATCCTCAGCATATCCTCTAAAATCCTATTGACCCTCTTTGTTTGTCCATGTGTCTGTACTGAAGGCCAATTCTATACCCAAGCTTGCAAATAGATCCTTCCAAAACTTGTACATGAACTTTGCATCCCTGTCTGACATGATCTTCTTTGGAACACCATGAAGTATCACTATCTCTCTGATGAACACCTTTGTTACCTCACTGGTTGAATATGTAGTCTTCACTGGAATGAAGTGAACTACCTTGCTCAACCTGTCGACCATGACCATAATAGAATCATGTTGCTTCACTATCCTTGGAAGGCCTGTGATGAAATCCATGGAAATTACCTCCCATTTCCATTCTAAAATCACAATAGGTTGTAGAAAACCGCCTGGATGCTTGCATTATGCCTTTACCTGTTGACAATCTAAACATCTAGCCATGAACTCTACCACTTCCTTCTTCAAATTCGGCCAATAAAAGAACTTATTCACTACTGTTAATGTATTTTAATATCCTGGATGACCCAAGTATGGCTTGACATGAAACTCCCTCAAGATAAGCTTTTTGAGTTCGCTACAATTCGACACATAAATCTTGTCTCGAAAATTCACCAAGCCATATGCCTTGAGATGATAGTCTACACCATGATCACTTGTACCTGTACCTACACCTTTACTTGTACTCTTCTGTAACCAGTGGATGATTTCCATGTATTTTTCATCCCGTTGTCCTACCTGCAAGATCCTATCCTGTAACTCTATCCCATAAGAGCTCATATTTTCTACATGATTTACTTTTAACTTCCTACTAAGAGCATCTGCACCCCAGTTCTCCTTCCCTTTGATGTATATAATCTCGAATTCGAACTCCCTAAGGGTAGCCAACCATCTAGCTTGATGGCATTTAGATTTAGTTGGTCAAACAAATACCTCAACCCACTGTGATCACTCATCAACACAAACCATCTTCCTAGAAGATAGTGTTCCACATGTTCAATACATGTATGATCGCTACTAAATCAAGGTCATGTGTTGGGTAGTTCTTCTTGTTCTCATTCATTTTTTGTGAATCATAGAACATACATGTACTTCTTGCATGAGAACTCCACTTAGTCCTCTCTTGCAAGCGTCTGTACACACTACAAACTCCTTGTCTCGATTTGCAATCTTTAGCACTGGTGCATGTGTCAACAACTGCTTAAGCTGCTCAAAACTATAGGTTTTAACCCTGTACAAAAATTGCCTGCATACAAATTCTAAAACACAAAAAATAAACAATGCAAGAGCATAACACATAAGAAACATATACACAGAAATTTCCCCCTGGATCCCAAAATCGGGACTACCAGCTTGATTTTTCATTATATTCCTTTCAATGTTACAATACATATTTATACATGCCGAAGCATCAAATACCATGGACCGAAAAACATCACGTCCAAAACCATGGATCGAAAACCATCGCGTCCAAAATCATCTGTGAAAATCTGCACAAAACCATAGGTAGGTCTGCCCAACTTAATATAGGGTCCAAAAAACAAAATTTTCTGGGGCGTTGCCCCGAACCTCATAAAGGGGGGTTACCTGCACCCCTCAAACCCCCTGTGACCCCCCACTACGCAATCGATGCAACGAAGGGGGGACTGCACCCCCCCTAACCCCCCGATTAACTATGTGGGCTAGTCATGGAAAGAATATAACACAACCCAACATTCTCCCACTTGTTGTTTTCTTTCCATAGGGGGCCACAAGAGAGCTTAGTCATTTATCTAGCCCTACAACACCCACTGTTTCTCTACACAAACAAAACTTCTCAGAGCTCATAGATTTTTGCAATGCATCTGCAGTATTCTTCAAAGTGTCCATATTTACCAACAACACCTTTTTGTCTTCTATCATATCTCTCACGAAGTGATACTGAACATCAATGTGCTTTGTCTTTGAATGATATGCAGGGTTCTTTGCCAAGAAAATTGCACTTTGGCTGTCATAATCTATCCTTATAGCTCCCTGTACTAACCCCATGCTTGAACACAATATCTGCAACCAAAATACTTCCTTGCTTGCATGAGTGGCTACCATGTATTCTGCTTCTGTAGTTGATAGTGCCATTACAGATTGTTTCTTACTCATCCAACTGACTGCACCTCCAAATAGGTTAAACACATACCCACTCATAGATCTTCTCTGATCTAGATCTCCAGCCTAGTCTGCATCAAAAAAGCCACAAATATAAAACACTCTATCTAATCCTGGTCTTCCTTGGTAGCACAAACCATAATCACTAGTGCCACGCAAATACCTGAAAACTCACTTCAATGATGTCCAGTGATTCTGCCCTAGTTTTGACATAAACCTGCTCAATACTCTCACTGCATGTGCAATGTCTGGTCTAGTACAGACCATTGCATACATCATGCTACCGACTGCACTTGCATATGGAACACGAGACATTTCCTCTTCCTCTTCTTGTGTCTTGGGACACTGTTCAGCGGATAACTTCACACCTACAGGAATAGGAACCTTCATCAGTTTGCTATACTGCATATTAAACCTTTGTAGTATTGTCTTGACATACTTCCTTTGGTTTAACCACAACTTCCTCTTTGCCAAAATCTCTTTTAATTTCCATGCCCAAAATATAGTTTGCATCACCAAGATCTTTCATGTCAAATTTGGAGGACAATTGGGTCTTCAAATCCTGGATAATTTCTTTGTCATTTCCAACCACAACATATCATCCACATACAAGACCAGATAAATAACACAGTCACCAATTAATATAAAATACACACAATGATCTGCTTTGCTTTTGGTGAAGCCAAGTCCCCGTATAAATGTATCAAATTTCTGATACTACATCCTTGGTAATTGTTTTAACCCATACAGAGACTTCTTTAACTTGCATACTAGTTCTTTCTTACCCTTCACCGCAAAGCCTTCAGGTTGCTTCATGTAGATTTCCTCTTCCAAATCCCCGTGAAGAAATGCTATCTTCACATCCATCTGTTCTACCTCAAAAATCAAAAGCAGCAGCAACAGATAAAAGTAATCTAATAGAAGTTACCTTGGCAACAGGAGAAAAAATATCACCAAAATCAATTCCCGACACCTGGGAATAACCTTTTGCTACCAACTGAGCTTTGTATTTCTCCACGTTCCCT
>APFE030180310.1:4075-26218 GCA_000404065.3 Pinus taeda | reverse complement strand
ATTGTTTCTTACTCATCCAACTGACTGCACCTCCAAATAGGTTAAACACATACCCACTTGTAGATCTTCTCTGATCCAAATCTCCAGCCCAGTCAGCATCAACAAAGCCATGAATATCCAACACTCTGTCCAATCTCCGTCTTCCTTGGTAGCACAAACCATAATCACTAGTGCCATGCAAATACCTGAAAACCCACTTCACGGTTGTCCAATGCTCCTTCCCTGGTTTTGACATAAACCTGCTCAATACTCCCACTGCATGTGCAATGTTTGGTCTAGTATAGACCATTGCTTACATCAGGCTACCGAATGCACTTGCATATGGAACACGAGACATGTCCTCTTCCTCTTCTTGTGCCTTGGGACATTGTTCAGCAGATAACCTCACACCTACAGGAATAGGAACCTTCACCGGTTTACTATCCCACATATTAAACCTCTGCAATATTGTCTCGACATACTTCCTCTGGTTTAACCAGAGCTTCCTCTTTGCCCGATATCTTATAATTTCCATGCCCAAAATATAGTTTGCAACACCAAGATCTTTCATGTCGAATTTGGAGGACAATTGGGTCTTCAAATCCTGGATAATTTCTTTGTCATTTCTAACCAACAACATATCATCCACATACAAAACCAGATAAATAACACGGTCACCAATTAAGTTAAAATACACACAGTGATCTGCTTTGCTTCTGGTGAAGCCAAGTCCCTGTATAAATGTATCAAATTTCTGGTACCACATCCTTGGTGACTGTTTTAACCCATACAAAGACTTCTTTAACTTGCATACTAGTTCTTTCTTACCCTTCATTGCAAAACCTTCAGGTTGCTTCATGTAGATCTCCTCTTCCAGATCCCCATGAAGAAATGTTGTCTTCACATCCATCTATTCTACCTCAAAATAAAAAGCAACAACAACAGATAAAAGTAATCTAATAGAAGCTACCTTGGCAACAGGAGAAAAAATATCACCAAAATCAATTTCCGACACCTAGAAATAACCTTTTGCTACCAACCGAGCTTTGTATTTATCCACCTTTCCTTCTGCATTTGTCTTCTTTTTGAACACCCATTTTCTGCTAATGGGTTTCCTTCCAGCTGACAACTCCACTAGATCCCAAGCCTCATTTTTGTGCAAAGATGCCATTTCATCAACCTTGGCCTCTTTCCAGAGTTTGCCATCCTCTGAATCTACTACTTCCTTCACAGTTCTAGGATCATCATCAGTAATAGATAAATCAAAATTTGAACGAAAAGTAGATGGACTATAACTTTCTAGATGCCTTCTTTCTCGAACTGATCTTCTCACACCTAGAGTTTTTGGTTCTTCATCTTCTGATTCCTCCTCTGTTGTAGAGTCTGATTCTTCCTCCTTAAGTTCAAACTCTATCTTCTCAGGTTCCTTTGGTTGGAATTCATGTTTAATAACATCTTTTACCTATCTGAACACCACATCTCAGATGTACACAACCTTCCTTGTTACTAGGTTCCAAAGCTTACAACCCTTTAAACCATCCTTATACCCAATAAATATGCACTTTTTAGATTTACTATCCAACTTGGTTCGTTTCTCCTTTGGAACATGTACATATTAATTACATCCAAATACCCTAAGATGTGAAAGAGAGGGTTTCTTACCAGTCCATACTTCTTGTGGAGTCTTATCCTCCAACACTGATGAAGGTGATCTATTGACTAGGTAACATGCTATCTCCACCACCTCTGCCTAGAATTTGTATCCTAACCTGGCACCACTGAGCATGCTTCTTGCCCTTTCCATCAACATCTTGTTCATTATTTTTGCAACTCCATTTTGTTGAGGCTTATATGGAGTAGTCTTCTGTCGTGCTATACCACACTTCTTATATAATTCTTCAAATTCCTTACTGCAAAACTCTCCACCGTTATCTATCCTTAGCACCTTTATCTTTTTCTCTATTTGGTTTTCCATGAGAGCTTTAAATTCTTTAAACTTGTCAAAGACTTCAGATTTCTTCTTAAGGAAATATATCCATGTATTCCTTGAGAATTCATCTATAAATGATACATAGTACACAGATTTACCCAGTGATGGAACCTTCACAGGTCCAAACACATCACTATGTAGAAGCTCTAATGTTTGTTTCACCCTCTTACCACCAGAGGGGAAGCTCACCCGATTCTGCTTCCCATATGCACAATTTTCACAGAAATCAAAATCCAGAGAGCTATTACTCATACCTTCTACCATATCTTTACCATTAAGTATTCGAAGGCCCTTTTCTCCATTATGTCCAAGCCTTTGATGCCACAACATGGTCTTCTCTCCAAAGACCACTATATTTTATGCTCCACTTTCAGGAACCACATAACTATTGCACCCATCAACAACAGTGCTACCTTGCAGCTTGTACAGAGTTCCAATCTGAACTCCTTGAATCAATGCCAATGCTCCCCGAACCATCTTGCAGGTATCCTTCTCAAACACTATTTTTACCAATGTTGCATTAATCGTTATTAGGATAATATCGGCGCGAGGAAAAAATCGGAAACAATTGTAATTATCGGGAAAAATAGTTTGGTACAAAAATATTCATTTTTTTCCATTTTTTTCAATTTTTTTAATATCTAAACCATCTACAACATAAAATAAATACATTGACACATAAATATGATAAAATAACTAATATATAAGATGTTTAATATCATTTCTAGTGCTAAAATTGCACATAACATTGAATCATGTCTTGAATAGTAAATATTGACTCCTGAGTCCCAACTCAACCTCAAAATATCAACAAAAAATATAATAATGTATCTCATCATGTCATAATTTCATATACAATAAAATGAAGAAAATAACTAAAGTCTAATCTTATTGATTTCCTCTGCCCCTCTTGCGAGAAAATGCCACAGCTTTCCCTTTCCCTCTAGATGTAGATGCTGGTGCTGGTGGAGTTGGCAATGGAGTCCGCTGTGCTCTAGAAGCTGAAGAACTAGAAGTAGGAGCTATAGGAGGTATACCACGTCCTTTACTGGTGGGAGGGGTAGCTTTGGCAGGTGGTGTCACCTGGAAACATTACAATATCCCAATCCTGAAATCCTAAAAAACTGATAAGTCTGCTGGACTCTGAATGAAATCTAAAATTCTACTTTCTCCGTATGAAATCCAATGAGGTTGGAACCACTCTCAAACATCCTGAGTCATTTCATGGTAATGTTAAAAATTTAAGTAAAAGGATGAAAATGGAAGATTAAGGAGAATGTCACTTTTACTTTAAGAATTTAACATTACCATGAATAACATATCAATACTAGGGCCTAGACTTGATCATTAAGTTGCCCCACTCAAAAATTATTTTTTTCTTTCAAAACAAATTGCATTTCGAACATTTAGCATCCCTTATAAAACCGCGCTGCCTCGACCCTCGGTGATAAATTGGGAAAAAATCACGTATAAAAACAAACACCAGTATTACTCGCGATAATATCAGCGTCGGGAAAATATCGTGATAATATCACGATATTATCGTGATTTTATCAACACTGGATTTTACACTTGCATCATCTAGCTTCCTTACAGAAATCAAATTTCTAGCCAATGCAGGAATATGTAGAACACCTGGAAGTGTTCTAACCCTTCCACCTTGCAACTTCAACTTACTTTTCCACAACCAACGATTCTGGCCTTCCTACCATCCCCTAAGAAGACATCACCACCATTGTATTTCTCATACTCGCAGAACCACTCTCTATGGGGAGTGAAGTGGAAGGATGCACCTGAGTCAATCAACCATGCCTCATGATCTACATGTGTACTTGAAGAAGCCAAGTGCACATCCCCACCTTCATCGGAGGTGGTTTTTGCCTCTATAGAAGGAGCATCATCAGATCCCTTTCCTTTGTCAGGAGATTTAGATTTACAATCCCTTTTGTAGTGCCCTTCCTTTCCGCATTTCTAGAAAACCACTTTTGAAGGTTTTCCTAGAGATTTAGATCTCCCTCTAGATTTAGATCTCCCACTCGATGACTTATTTTTGTTTCTGTTCTGGGACCGTCCTCGTACAGACAAGGCATCACCATTCTGGCTCTCCATATTTTTCTGTCTCATTTACTCTGGCAACAAGGATGAGACTATTTCATCAAACTGCAAGGCAGTTGCATTGCTAACTATTGCAATAACTAGACTATCCCACGAATCTGGTAGAGAAAAAAACAATTGATGCACTTATATTCATCTGAAATTTTAATATCAACAGATAATAATTGACTTACCACAGTATTAAATGTGTTCAGATGCTCTGTCCTCAGGTTATACAACTTTTACCGTAGGAACAATCTATTCACCAGAGACTTAGATTGGTACAAAGGCCCTAACTTGTTGCACAAAGCCTTTGTCGTAGCTTCCCCTGATACATTCAACAATACTGAATCTAATACGCACAATCATATTGTGCTCTTTGCCTTCTGATCCAACTTCTTCCATTCTTCATCAGACACTCCCGTTGGTTTAGTACCTAGATCTACTATGATCCACTGATCTTTATCCACCAACAAATCCTCCATCTTGAGTTTCCATAACTCAAAACTCTGACCATTAAATTTCTCGATCTCTATCTTTCCACTACTCGTCATCTTCTTTCACCACTAGAATCGATCCCGTAGATCTCCCACTAAACAGGGCCTACCACAAGCCCTAGCGAAACCCCTCAACGACAAGGGCATCCCCTTGAAGCCAAACAGATCTGATACCAAATGTATGTTTTAACCCCGTACAGAAATTACCTGCATACGAATTATAAAACACAGAAAATAAATAATGTGATAGCATTACACATAAAACACATATACATAGAGATTTCCCCTGGATCCCAAAACTAGGACTACTAGCTTGATTTTTCATTATGTTCCTTTCAATGTTACAATACATATTTATACATGTCGAAGCATCCAATACCACGGACAGAAAACCATCGCATCCAAAACCATGTGCAAAAATCATGCACAAAACCATAGGTAGGTCCACCCAACCTAATATAGGGTCCAAAAAAAAAAAATTGGGGCGTTGCCCCGGACCCCATAGAGGGGGGTTACCTCCACCCCTTAAACCCGATGTGAACCCCCTGCTATGCAATCAGCGTAATGAAGGGGGGACTCTGCCCCCCCTCTAACCCCCCGGTTAACTACGTGGGCTAGTCGTGGAAAGAAGATAACACAACCCAACAAAATCTAGCCTGACATTCCTCTGTCCATTAAAAATTCTTACATTTCCTCTGCAATGATGTGATAGGATATACAATGTGTGAGAAGTTCCTGATGAACCTCTAGTAATAACCTACCAATCCCATAAATGATCTCACCTCATCTACATTCTTAGGAGCCGCCCACTCCATGATGGCCCTTATCTTTTCTAGATCTACTACAATGCCTTCCTTGGAGACAAAATCTCTGAAGTAGTGTACCTCAGTCTGAGAGAAGTTTCACTTGCTAAGTTGAACATACAACTAATGCTCTCTTAGCAACCTGAACACTATTGCTAAACGTTCGGAAATCTCTTCCTCAGTTTTAGAATATACCAATATATCATCAATGAATACAATAACAAAATTGTCCAGATAAGGATGCAACACACTATTCATGTAGCTGGAGCATTAGTCAAACCAAATGGAACAACAACAAACTCATAATGCCATACCTAGTCTTAAACATAATCTTGAAGATATCCTCTTCCTTGATGCATACCTACTAGTATGTCAATCTCAAATCGATCTTAGAGAACATTGTTTCTCCCTTTAACTAATCAAAAAAATCATCAATCCTTGGCAAAGGGTATATGTTCTTGATCAAAGGGTATATGTTCTTGATCATTACTTTGTCAAACTTCCTATAATCAATGCACAATCTAAGAGTACCATCTTTCTGCTTTACAAACAACATTGGTGCACCCCAAGGTGATACACTAGGTCTGATGTACCCTTTTTCCAACATCTCCTTTAGCTACAACTTCAACTCTACCAACTTAGGTATGCTCATCCTATAATATGCTTTTGATGTTGGAGCCACCCCTGGCACTAACTCAATAAAGAAGTCTACCTCCCTGTGAAGTGGAAACATTGTAATGTTCCCAGGGAATACATCTTGAAACTACTACAAAACTAGGTACCTTCTCAACACATCTGCACCTTCAACCTCCTTACCTTTTCACTATAAATGTGCACTACAAACATCACAAAACCTTTTATCTGACTACTCTTAGCCTGCATAGCATTAACCATCCTCACTGATGTAGGCTTCTTCTTTCCTTGCAAAGTCCTCTTTTTCCCACTATCATCCACACACTCAATATCCTTGTCAAATAGATCCACTTTGGTTCTATGAAGATATAGCTAATCCATAGCCAAAATCATGATGTACAATCCTAATGGAAACACATTCAAGTGTTCTGTTGTAGGCATACCATTTAACTCAAATGCACAATCTCTTATCCAATGGTTAACTCACTTCTTTGTACCTATAACCAACTATACCAACCAAGATTCTACATGCACTTATTTTCTCAAACCACACTTATCCACCAGGTCATGATTAATATAACTATAGTTAGATCGAAGATCAATCAAAATAGAAGCAACTTGATCACAAAGCTTACCTTCCATCTCAATGACCGATGCCTAATGATTTACCTACCTGTTGTCCACAACTGCATAGATCCGAGGAATGTTATGACCACACCAACTGTATGCACCTCTTGAGCACTATATATCTTGGGTCTACCACCACTCTGATACTACAGACAATACTTCTTACAATGATCCTTACCACATATCCAACAGTACAATGGTTCTCTACTGCCACTTCTATCTTGTTTCTCTCCACGTCCTTTCTCAGTTGTATTGAATCTCTTGTAAGGAACTGCATTTTCTTTCTCACTTGCGTCTTGAGGTATTCCTTGCTTTGGTGGTCATTTTCCTTTAGCTTTCTCATTTCTTTTCAATTCACACTTCAGATCAACTTTGCACTTTGACTGCTCATAACAATGATTCAACTTTCGAATGGCCTCCTCCAACGATCTAGGCTCATCGAACTCAATCTGGTCTCTATATGATATTGGCAATCCACTGATGAATATTTGAACCTTGGCCTTCTCCTCCCTGAGGTAAGGCACATATCTCAAAAACTCTAAGAACCTTCTAGTATACTCATCATCTATCAGGGAACCCATCCGCAAATCATAAAACTTGATAGCTCTGCCATCATAGTAGCTCTCTGACAAGTACTTCTTCTTGAAGAGCCTTTCAAATGCATGCCATTTCAAATCATCTTCATCAATACCTTTAACATTCTTCACATCTTCCCACCAAATATCCGCTTTACCTTTGAGACAGAAAAGTGTTATCCTTGTTTTCATGTTATCTGAATAATCATGCAATCTAAAGAATTTCCCCTTACCAAGAAACCATGCTTCTACATCTTGTGATTTCTTCATCTCTCCATCAAAGGTAGGTGGCTTCACTTTCTTGAACTCATCTTGAAAGTATCCCCTGTCACTCCTCCAGTAAGGATGATAGCGTTGATGATCATGATGTCTATTAGAACCAAAAATAGAATAATCTGGAGTGTCCAACAACCTCCCATCTCTGATCGTGTCAGATCTATCCGAATTTTTCCCACCATAATACCTGTGTCTAGTAGTATATCTACTTGCCATATGCCCCATTAGTTATATCCTATTTCCCATGGCTGATTCTAAGTGGTCCTTGTCGCTGCAAATGTTACAAACTCTGAAGTAGTATCACATTCACCTCTGTTTGTTTCTCTTGTGCATGCATAATTTTATCATTGTCTGCTTTGAAACTCCTTATTTCTTTCCACAATCTTCTCAATGTGTCTGCCAAATCAAAAGAATTCCCCACACCACGTTGCTCATCTAATGTGTAGGGAGGTTCTATGTAGTCTACCACCTTGCTAGCCATTTGGTCTCTTTCCTACAAGGCATACTATGCCAGCTAAACCAATTACAGTAAACCAGCATACCTTAGCATAATTAGGGGAGGATATCTTGTCTGCAATATCATCAAATCAACATGATACATATATAACATAATCATAATAACATATAGACATCTGTCGAATAAAGGCATCAATACATAAACATCCTTCTAGGTAGGGTCCAGTCATCAATGCAAGGCCATATCAACAATGCATACGATGACCTTATGCATGACAAAAACCATTATTCCATCGTACACATTGCACATGCAACCATCAACATGCATAATAAATTCCTAATCAACTACACATACATATGAACGGATGTAGTCAAACATAAATGATCAATTCTTGTAATTAACCTACAAGACTGATACATGTAATAAATCAATCAAGAGTGCAACCCAACATACAAGGATGTAATCAAGCTGCATATAATGAAGTAACCAGTCATATACTTCTGACATTACATTGCACAAAATCACATCAAGCTCCTCATGATAACCTTACTACAACCATGATAAACATGATGCAATGCAAAAAGCACATGGAACACAAGTGTAAGAGACACACAAAAAACTTACATGCATGCATGACCAATAGAAAACGCCCATCCAGTCCAAGAGGTGAACCATGTTGTGATACCAATATATAACACCCCCTCCTAGGTATACCCAATGAAACAATGCCAACCAGGGTAAACATGAGAGGAGAGGCTAATATGATTAGATTCAACCTCCTATGTGACCTTAAGGAAGTGGAATCGATGGAACATCACACACAGTCATCCAACATCATCAACAGAAACCTCAGGAGACACATCATCAACTTAAACAGTCTATCCCTGGGTCCCACTTCTATTTTGGATCTCTTAGGCCATAGTCACTCTCATGCTATGTGCAAGGGAGCAACCAAAAACCTAAAGTCACTCTCACAGGCCTGCTTGACAGTGATTGAAGACAAAAATTTCCAGTTATGTGCTAATGACCCTAGGATTTAAGCCACTTTTCTAGCCCAGCATCTCGGCCTCTGCCCAGAGATTGGTACAACCTTTAGAATTCATTAAAGGCATGATAACAATGTTGATCAATCAAACTCAACCTCAGGACTAGGCCTGAGCAACCCCAACTGAGATTGAGATTCTGTCAAGAATGCAACCTACAGGTCTAGGATATAGGACATAGCATAAATGACTAAAATAACTTATCAAAAATACCCAAAAGGATCACCTCCTTCTCCATTGAACTACTACATCATCAATTAGGTCTTGCATCCATCCATTTAAAAGTTACAAGTAAATACATAAAATAACCATGACATGAATCAGTCATTTATACATGCTTATAACCAACATAAAACCATGTAAATATCATAGATAAGATAGCCATTAAATCTACATATGAATCAGTGCAAAAGTAAGAGAACTTATATTTTATTAATCATAGAAAAATCTGACTAGGTTCAGGACTTCCACATACCACCCGACCATAGACATGGATGAACCAAATATCTCTTTCAGCCAGTCATCACTGTGCTATATTCCAAGCATGAATGTAGGATCTCACAGAACAACCAATATAAGAACAACTAAGGGAATCTAGAGGTTAAACCACCTACACCCTCATTAAACCATGATCACACCAAAACCAGTGCTCTGATCACAACCGAACAGAACTGGAAATGCCATCTGGAATCTATCACTATCCTTGAGGAATTTTCTGTCTCCTTGTCTCTCAAGATTTACCACAATCCAAACCTGGATCACTAGGCCCTAAACCAAGAAATCTCCCTCAGTCTTTACCGTGTATCCCACCAAAATCAATCAAGGGATTCCTAGGCCTTTGGGAATGAACCTTGAGACCACCTTTGCCCTGGATTTCAAAATCCATCCAGCAAACCAAAGCTCAAAAACCGAAATAAACCTACCAACATACCATGACATCTGGAGAAAGGCAAGGCTAGGCTGAAATCCACTGTCATAACCTGGCAAAACTATGCCACCTAGAGTAAGAGAACCATACACCAACATGTAAAGCCATGCATGTCCAAACCAAATGGGAAATCACACATGAAAAAGGTTATATGCAAGTATTCCTGATGATGTTGCTTGATCCTCCTATCCTTTCCCTTTGTTTTCTTTTCCTTCCTTGATCCAAAGTTAGAGTGTTCCAAGAAAACTCTAAGTGACCAAGAGAGTGAGAGAGAGAGAAATAATGAGAGAGATCCAAACTTGAACTTGACAAAAGCCATGAACTGATCCTCAGAAGCCTTTTTATGCATGAGGCCTCTAATTTCTTCATTTTCCATTATTTTCCTTCAATTTCCTCCTCACATGCAACCTGTGACCTTTCACATTACTTTTCTCCTATTTTTCTTTATTATCATTAATAAATGTGCCAAACTGCTGTTTTTCCTTTTAATGCCTTTTTCCTTACCCTTTGCCAATTTTCCTTAGCCAAAACACACATCTAGTGATGCCCACTAGGATATCTTTGCCCAACACTCAGCTTGGAATAAGTGTCGCTTAAATGTGGTCTTATTTTGCCTTTATTAACCTTTATTACATGAACTTTTCAGCAGGTTTGTTACAATTATCTACATTGATTTCAGAGAGTCTAATGAGCATGGGGGAACACACTACTTCTAGGTTCCAGAGAATTGCATGTCTAGATCTCAATACCAACCATTTGAGAGCTGCAACTCTGGGAGAGGATGTCTATGCAAAGGCTAGGCTTATTATTGTAGGAAAGAGAATGTTTATACTCCTGATAAAATTGTAGCATTAATGTGTGGTGATACTATCAATCATCTTTGTGGACATCTTGGAAGAGACACTAAAGTTAATAAAATATTTTAGAAGAATACATTCAAAAATATTTAATTTGACATACAAAATGAATTTCTCTTTAGCAGGAGGCTCTTAGCCACGTACATTAAAGTTTGAAATAGTTAGAATGTAGAAGGAAAGGATCTTATGGTTTTGTAGTGCCACTCTATACCCTATTTTTATCATCAATTTAAGGAGGGTATTCATGGATTGCCTAAGTCACGACGATGTTTGGAAAGGAGATCAAACGCCATAGACATCTATAAGCGTTACCATTATTTGTAAGCTTTAGATAGAAGTAAACCATAAATAGTGTAAGTTTTATGAATAAAGAATGAGCAGTCTGAAGACTAAATGGTCCCTCCAAATATCCAAGTTGGAAAGGAAATTTATTATACAAGTTCCTAGACCACCGGATTAGTGATGTTTTAGAGTTTAAAATGTTAAGGGATTTCAAATTAAGACAAAACTCCAGATATTTTTTTTTTCCGTTTGTGGTTGAAGGACTACTAAGATCAGTGAGAGTGTCGATAGAATTGAACCCATGACCTCTCAGATTCCAAATGTTTTAGAGTTTCATATGTTAAGCTTTCCAAATTAAGACAAAAATCCAGATATTTTTTTCTATTTGAGGTTAAAGGACTGCTAAAATCAGTGAGAGTGTCGAGAGAACTAAATTTATGACCTATCAGACTGGTGATGTTTCAGAGTTTTAAAGGTTATCTTTTTCAGATTAAGACGAAAATATAGATTTTTTTTCCCTGATGTAGTTGAAGCACTGCTGAGATTGGTGAGAGTGGACTAATTAAACTAACCTTATAATTATGTAATATAAAAATTTATAGTTTGTATCACTTCTAGATTTTGATATAATAATTTGGGTTCTTCCACAATTTCATAAAAAAAAATTACAATTTAGATTGTTTCAAAACTAAACATTTTTTTAGGATATTTTTTCACACATGGATTCTAAATCATAATAAAACTATGCTCAATCCTGAAATTTCAACTAAATTTCTTATCAAACTTTTGAACAAAATAAGATCATGTTGTTACAAGATTAGGTTATTCAACTAGTACTTACATCCCTTTATTACAAGATTAGTTTATTCCAATATTATTTGCCCCTAAAAGTCAAAGACCAAAAAGAAATGGCTTTATTATATAATTGTGTTGCAAATCCAATCGGTAATGTTGTATGAGCGAAATTGTGTGAATTTCATGACAATGTTTAAATTTTTCGAAAAAGAAAATCAAATGTTGAATAGTTTCTTCCAAACATCTTATTTAAACAAATTTTTACTTTTCCTATTACCAGCTTCAGAATTCAACAATTTATACAAAGCCCTCTCGTGTGTGAATTCCTATAAAACTTTTATAATCTAGAAAGTCATAAAGTCAATGGTCAGGGAAGGAAAATTTGCAAGGTTTATGCTATCTCCATAGTCACAACCCACATATTATTCACAAAGACTTAAAATGTAATAACATCATTGTTAATGGTAACCATGGTGAGGTAAAAATTGGGGAAGTTATTGGAATTCATTGCAGAAGAAGCATTCAAATCACCAACAAAAGAGAGAGAGAAGCCTCCTTCATTAAGGATTAAAAATTTTAATTATCCACCTAACATCCCAAGATTAGCTCGAGGCATCAGATCGGGTATAGATTCAACATTGGAACAACAAAGAAAGGAACAACTTCAAAATTCAATTGTTGAGCTAGATGTAAAGACACTAGAGGGGTTAAAGTACTCTAAAAATGGATATCTGATGACCTTCTCCCAAAGAAGTGATTTGGCACCTCCTTTTTCAATGATGATAATCTTCTTCTCCAAAATATATTCTCATATGCCATTGTGATTAGTGAAATTTTATTTTTGTGTAGTTTTTAACATGTATTTGTCTTCATCAAGCACTTTACATGAGAAAACTTTTATGTGGTAGTTATTTAAGATCAGAGATGTCCTTATGTCAATATTTTGTTAGCCTTTGGTAAGAGTGCAACATGTCGGGTTGGATCTCTCTGCATTTTATACTGGTAATCAGGTTCCCCATTCTTTTGGATAGAGCACATAATTTCAATTTTATTGTTTTCTTGTTTAGTGCCAAGTCTTCACCTATATTACAGAAATGTATAAGTGGTGATGTTTGCAACTTATTACATTGACTCTTTAGTTATTTTCATTACATTAGTGGATTTTCTTTATCTATACACACTAAATCACACTTTCTTCTAGAAGTAGGGTTTGTAGATTTAGCCCTTAGTTAGTATTTTAGTTTTACGACAAGTAACATAATTTTTATGGAAAATTTTGTGATCATCAGATAATTATTTTTAGACTTTCCTTTGGCATATCCAAGAAATGTATTAGTAGTGCCCATCTCTCAGCATGCAGTCTTGACCAAAAAATCAAGGAGCACTTGAAGAAATAGAGGATCTCTTTTGCAAAAATATAGAACCTTAACTTGTTGATGATAGAACCTTTTATAGAACTACATACAAGATCACACATTTTCAAAATATATATTATTAGATAAGCTAAAAGAGACTATATTAGAAGCTACTCAGATGATATAAGGTAGTTGAAAGTTGCTTTGATGGCTTAACCTAGTAATCATGGTTGATTAAGATTGACCATGCTTGTATATAGTGATTTATTGTTGACCTTACCACACTCAATGGCCACTAACACATAATATAATATCCACTAATAAATATTGTTTTCCATGGTTGAATGTAGCCTTATTTTGTAAGAGTTTGACCCTACTAACCCATTAAACTAGAAAATTATGGCATAACATTTTGGAACCTTTTTCATTTGGCTCCATTGCTTTCAGATGGAGCTGGTAGAGTTATTCATTTCATTGGAGTGCAAACTCCTATATCAAAATTTTCTTGATCTACTTACACTAAAGATGTTCTGTTTTGAAATTTTCCATACTATCATCTAATATTATATGGTTGAATTTCAAAAAAAATAACAACATAAAATGTATGCCAATTTATTTATAATTATATTTACAAATTAAATAAAATGTTTTAAATTAGTAGACATATGAAATTTGTTTCTTGTTTGATTGTTCTCATGTGGTTGATAGATGTTACGAGCATGCCTTCAATAGTTTCACCTTGGTGTCACAATTTGACACTCTATTTGGCACCCTCCAAAACTTCCACAACTAGCTCTCAATCTTTCTTCAACAATTCCACTGTTGAATATGATATACGTTTGTATCTATATTATGATGAATTGACAGAGTAAGATTATTTGTTGGGTAGATTAAAAAAAACTCTTGCAAATGATGAGAGTTTCCTAGTATTTAGGATATTAAAAAAGTGAGGTGTAGCTTAGCAAAATACACTGTGTATTAGGCTTAATAGAGTTCTTTTGAAAACTATTTACTGTAGTTTGCATTTTTTTGTTAGTTTTATTTCATGGTTAAGTAAAATAGGGTGCATGTGTCCAGATTCATTGAATTGATTCTTCTTCTCAATCTATAAATGAGGCATGGACATAGGTTTATGCATTCAGTTTTTGAACATTGAACTTGCTTGCTATTATTTCCGAGTTATAGATTTCATTTCAAAATTAATAGTTGTCTTCGTTGTTGTTTACTTGCTTTGTTCTCTGAGGTTTGGAAAAACCTTTCAAGGTATTACATGGAGGGAATTTTCATTGGTTTCAAACAGTCTAGAAAGCGTAGGGGCACACACTGCTTCTGGGTTCCATATAATTGTAGGTCTAGAACTTAAGATCAACCATTTAAGCGTTGCAACTCTAGGAGAGCATGTTTATGCAAAGGTTAGGCCTATTATTGTAGGCAAGAGAATCTAGGTTGATTTTTTTCCTTTCATTGTCTATACTCTTGATAAAATTGTAGCATTAATGTGTGGGGATACTAACAATCATCTTCGCGGACATCTTGGAAGAGATGCTGAAGTTGATAAAATATTTTAGAAGCATATACCCAAAAATATTTAATTCCACATACAAAATGAATTACTATTTAGTGGGATGCTCTCATCCACTTGAATTAAAGTTTGAAATAGTTAGAATGCAAAAGGAAGGGCTCTTACGATTTTTCAATGCCGCTCTGTAAGTTGTTTTTATCATCAATTTAAGGAGGTGATTCGTGGATTTCCCAAGTCATGAGGATAGTCAGAAGGGAGATCAAACACCATAAACAACTATAGATGTTACCATTAAGCCTAAGCTTTAGATAGAAGTAAACCATAAAAAGTGTAAGTTTTATGAAGAAAGAATGAGCAGTCTCAAGACTAAATGGTCCCTCCAAACAATCGCGCTGGAAAGGAAAATGATTATAAAAGTTCCTAGACCACTAGATTGGAGAGGTTTCAGAGTTTTTAATGTTAATGATTTTCAAATTAAGACAAAAATCCAGATATTCTTTTCCATTTGTGGTTGAAGGATTGCTGAGATTAGTGAGAGTGTTGAGAGAATTGAACCAAAGACATCTCGGACTCCTAATGTTTTAGAGTTTTAAATGTTAGGCTTTTCAAGTTAAGACAAAAGTCCAGATATTTTTTTCTATTTGAGGTTAAAGGATTGTTGAAATTAGTGGGAGTCTCGAAATAATTAAACACGTGATGTCTCAGACTGGTTATGTTTCAGAGTTTTAAAGGATAGGTTGTAACGGCCCTAGTAAAAATTCTATGTAATAAAAGTTAATAAAGGAAAAATAATAACCACGGTTGGTGGGACACATATTCCAAGCTGAATCTTGGGCAAAAACATAGTGATGGGGATCACTTGTGGTTAATTAATGGCTAAGAAAACTAGCAAAGCTAATGGCAAAGGCTTTGGAAAGGAAAAGTGGCATTTATTGGTATTTTTTTTATGAAAATAATGGAAACTAGGAGAAAAGGGAGGTGAAAGGTCACAAGTTGCATGTGAGGATGAAATTGAAGGAAAATAATGGGAAGTGAAGAAAATAGAGGCCTCATTAATAAAAAGGCTTCTGAGAATAAGTTCACAAACTTTTTTCAGTTCAGTTTTGGATCTCTCTCTCTCTCTCTTATCTCTCTCTCTCATAATCTTCGACACTTAGAGTCTCTTGGAGCACTCTTGGAGGAGTGTGGCATATTTGGAGTTTTGGAAAAAAGAAGGCAAAGGAAGAGCAGGAAAGCATAAGAGGACATCGGGATCAACAACTACATCATGTTTTTATTCTAGGTACGAAGTTGCATGTATGTTTCCTAACTAGTTTTGGCATGCATGACATATGCATGTGGATTATTGTTCATGATCTATCATTGGCATGGAGGATTTCTTGGATTGACAGTGGATTCGCCTAGCCTTGCCATTTTTTGGATAGCCATGGTCTTATGGGTTCATTTCTTTGTTTTCTAGTTGGTTCTCATGTTTCTTTTAGCTTAGGTTGAGTTACTAGTTCTTGGAAGCCCTGGTTGGACAAACGCTCTAGAAGCCCTATAAGAATTTGGGTTGAGTTACTAGTCCCAGAAGCCTTGATTGGAAAAATTATTTGGAAGACCTTGGTGGGTTGAGTTACTAGTCCTAGAAGCCCTCATTGGACAAGTGATTTGGAAGCTTAGTGATAGTTATGGGTTGAGTTACTAGTCCTGGAAGCCTTGGTTGGAACAAACACTCTAGAGCCCTAGAAGGGTTGGGTAGAGACCAATCAGGTAATGGTTTTTTGATGTTCGAACATGATGTGAAATCACTGTTTGATGGGTTGAGGTGGTTTGGCCTCTTGAAGCCCTGGATGGTATTTGATTGGTGTGTTTTATGAGATCCCTCATTCATGCTTGGAATATGGCATGGGGGTGTCTAACTGAAGAGAGATTTGGATCAGCCATGTCTACGATCGGGTGGTTCGTGGAAGTACCAAAACTGGTTGGCCTTTCCATCATTATGAGGTTATTTCTCCTTGTTATTTCATGAGTATTATATTGGTTTATATGTGGATGATATGGTTGTGATTTCCTTGGTATTTCTATTGCTATTATGTTGGTTATGAACATGTATTATGACAGTAGCTATGTATGGCTCTCATCATTTTTTTACTTGTAAATGAATGAACAATGTATATATGGCCTAATGGATGGAACTATAGCAAATGTGTTGAGGCATCAATACTTCTTAGAGATTATCAAATGAGTATAAGACCCCTATGCTCAGATCTATTGTTTAAACTTATAGATTACACATTTGTGACATGTTTGACGAAATGTTTGTCATGGCTAGTAGGGGTCCAATCAAGCCCTTGTTCGAGTGATTGCATTTGTATCAATATTCCATTGTTATATTTTATGTTCTGAAGGTGTCATTTAGTTTTGGGCAGTGCCCTGGGCTTTGGGCCTGAAAAAGTGGCTCAAATCTTGGGGATGCAGGCAGACACTGGGCAGAAAATTCCTTGGATGTTGACATACCCATGTTGTGGGAGCATCGAGAGCCTACTAGATGCATGCATGCCCATATCAAGGGAGCATCCCAGGGTTAAATGGTCAAAAACATAGTGGGACCCAGGGGTTAGTTACCTGAGAGGTTAGGATGGTTCTTGAGAGTCTTGTCGCTGATGTGGAAGGTATGTATGGTGTGTTTCCATTAGTTCCAATTCCGTAAGGTGACTTACAAGGTCGAATCATATCATTGTAACTTCTCGTCACATGTTTACCCTGGTTGGCCGGTTACTTGGTTAGATGTGGGAGGAGGGTGTTACAAAGTAGTATAAGAGCATGGTTCACCCCTCAGATTGGATGAGTTATGTGTTGTTCATTCATTCATGTCGGTTGCATGTGTGGTCCTTGTGTTGTAAGACCATGTACCTGTTGCATTTGTATCCTATGGTTCATGGTTATAGTGAGGTCTCCATGGGAAGTTGATGGTGTTGTTGTGGAGAGTGTCGTCATGAGTGTATGCTTGATTATGCATCGCTTATGCACATTAGTGTTCACATGTGGTTAAGTGTACAATGATGTGGTGGTTATTTTCATGCATGTGGTCATCGTATGTGTTGTTGATAAGGTCATGCATTAATGACGGGACTCTAGATAGAATGATGGTTATATGCTTATATTCTTATGTGTTGTATTTATATATGTTGTATTGATTATGTTGTACATGTATTATGTTGATTTTTTGATCTTGCAAATGAGGTATACTCCCCAAATTATGTTAAGTTACGTTGGTTTATTGTGATTTGGTTTAGCTAACATGATATACCTTACAAGAAGAATATCAAGGGTTGCTAGCAAGATCATAGGCTACAATTCCCAAGACTCTTCTTATGGATCAGATGAGTAGCGTGGTGTTGGGAACTCTTCTAATTTGGAAGACACATTGAGAAGCTTAAAGGTGGAAATAATGAGTTGTAAGGTAAACAATGACAAAATCATACAGGCACAGGAGAAACAAGCATAGGTAAATGCAGTGATACTTTAGAGTTTGTTAGAATTGCAGCAATAGCGACCACTTTGGATCAGCCATGAGAAGGAGGATGGAACTAATGGGGCATATGGTAGTAGTTCCGATGGTGGTCATAGGTCATATGGAGATGACATAGTGAGATATAGCAGGTTGTTGGATACTCTAGATAGCATAGGCGATGGACACATGCACTACTCTAGTTCTACTTCAGATTAGCACTATGATCATCATCGCTATCATCCCTACAGGAGGAGTGATAGGGGATATTTTCCAGATGAGTTTAAGAAAGCAAAGCCACCTACTTTTAATGGAGAGATGAAGAAATCATAGGATGTAGAGGCATGGTTCCTCGGTATGAGGAAGTTATTTAGGTTGCATGATTATTCAAAGAACATGAAAGCCAAAATAGATACATTCAGTCTTAAAGGTAAAGAAGATAATTGGTGGGAAGATGTGAAGAATGCTAAAGGTATTCATGAGGAGGAATTGACTTGGAGTGAGTTTGAGATACTATTCAAGAAGAATTATCTATCGTAGAGATACTTTGATGACAAGGAAAAATAATTCTATGAGCTAAAGATGGGATCGATGATAGATGAGGAGTAGATTAACGAGTTCTTGGAAATATTGAAGTACATGCCTTACCTCAAGGAGGAGAAGGCCAAGATTCAGAGATCCATTAGTGAATTATCAATTGCATTCAAAGACATGATTGATTTCAATGAGCGTAGATCATTAGATGAGGCCATCTGAAAGCTAAAGCATTGCTACGAACAATCGAAGTGAAAATTTGAGACTAAGCAAGACTGGAAGGGAAATGATAGGAACAAAGGAAAACGGGACAAGAAGTGAGCAAGACCTAAAGGTACAGGTAATAAAGAGAATGAAACACCATCTAAGAAGTTCAATGCATATGACAGAGGACATGAATTTTGATCTGAGGAGAAAAATAAGGATGCAGGCTAGAAGCCTATAGAGTGTTGGACTTGTGTCAAGGATCATTGTAGGAGAGATTTTCCACAACATCAGGATGGTAAATCACAGATTTATACTGCTCAAGAGGCACAGATAGTGGGAGATGTTGGACAGAGCATTCCTCATATCTATGCAACGTTGGACAATAGATAAGAAGACCATCATGCATCTATCATTGAGAGGGGCAGTAAGCTTTGTGATCAAGTTGTTTCTATTCTGATTGACCCTAGATCTAATTATAGTTATGTTAGTCCTGACTTCGTGGATAAGTGTGGTTTGAATAAATATGTGCATGCATAATTTTGGATAGTAAAGTTGGATACAGGTGCAAGAAGCGAGTTTGTCATTGGGTAAAAACTTGTGCATTTGATTGGAATGGTATGCCTACCGCAACACATTTAAAGGTATCAGTGTTGTGATCAGACAATATGTTATTGGGCATGGATTGGTTGTACCCTCACAAGACCAAGGTGTATTGTTATGATAAATCAATTGAGTGCTTGGATGACAATGGGGAACCAAGAGTTTTGTGAGGTAAGAAGAAAACAACATCAGTTAGGATGGTGACAGCGATGCAGGAAAGGTGCAATCGCAGAAATGGGTGTGTGTTATTTGTAGTGCATATTTCTAGCACCAAAGGTAAGGAAGTTGAGGATGAAGATTTTTGAGCAGGTACCCAGTTCTACAAGAGTTTCAGGATGTGTTTCCTGCAGACATTTCAGAGTTTCCACCTCACAAGGAAGTAGACTTTTCTATTGAATTGGTACCAGGGGAAGCTCTAGCATCAAAAGCACCATACAGGATGATAACTCTAAAGTTGGTAGAGTTGAAGTTGTAGTTAAAGGAAATGATTAACAAAGGATGCATTAGGCCAAGTGTATCACCTTGGGGTGCAACGATATTGTTTGTGAATAAGAAGGATGGTACTCTCTGTTAGGATATTTCGACACATAGGAAATAGTTAAGTATAACTTGGTCTAGTATAGAGTTAGGTAAAGTGTGTTTCTTTACTATGTAATTTTGTAACTTATAATCTGATGGTCACGATATGTAGTGATCTGACGGTTCATTCTCTCCTTGGTATTACCAACACTTGATCTATGGCTTAACACACGATTGGTCCATGATCTCTATTTAAAGAGCATGGAGGGACATTTGTAGGTTAACTATTCATGAGAGAATCTTATGTAAATTTTCATTCTTTTATTAATAAATTGCCTGAAGTGGCCGCGTTGGCTCAGGCCATGGACTGTTTCGCTCTTTGAGGGTTTTAACCACGTCAAAAATATTGGTGTATTGATCTGTGATCTGTTTGTGAGTGGTGCCCTTTGGTGTTCTGTCTGAGGAACTTACCCTGTAAATTCCTACATGGTATCAGAGCTATTTGAGGGTCGCATCCGTTGGTGATCCAAATCTGAAGCTGGTAGAACTGCATCCGACTGCCGTTTCCTAGATCTGCTGTTTTTGATTGCTTTCAGGCCGAGAGGACTACTCTGTTGTGTTAGGAGCATCTGTTCCAATGAGGAACCCCTTTCATTTCACACGAAAAGGTTTCTGGTAGCCCTAGCTACGTCATTTTTAAGATCTGGAGGTATACAGTGTTTATTTGCAGTTTCTAGTTATTTTTTCTCTTTGTTTATTATTTTAGTTTATTTAGCTTCCTTTTTATTACCGGATCTATACCTTTCATTTCTGTGTATACTCTTTGCCCTGCGACTCTGTGCGATCTGGGCAAATCAGAAACAGAAAGGAAGGATTTTTCTCATGCATATGCTCTTTTCCGCTGCGCCTTAGTGTGATCTCGAAAAATCAGAAACGTTGAGGAAAATATTTAGTTTCCGGGTAAAGCTGGCTTTAAGCCATAAGGCTTGTTTTTTTATATGTCCGTGTTGGGTTTTGTGTTTTTTTTTTGTAGGAAGAAAAAGAGCTTTCTCAAGCAAGCACACAATCCAAAGCTTAAGTGACCAAAAGAAAACAAAGCCGCCGGCCCCCCCCCTTCTCTCTCTCTCTCTTTCAAACTTTTTGTATAGCTCACTTGGTTCAAAGCTAATTTATGAGAGTAGAGGTCTTGGGTTCAAATCTCCTTTTTGTTGGAAAAAGGGCATTTTTTTTCATTTCTGCACATTCCCGCACTTTGTCGGCGCCTTCATCAACTTTTTTTCAAAAAGCCATAACTTCATCTGGAAGCCGTTTTCAGAGCCGTTTTTTTTTAACCAGCCTAATTTTTCGAGATCTTTCCATTGGAACACTTAGTTTCAGCACATATAGCTTCAGTTTCTATTAAAATGGAAAGTCCATGCCAAGTTATTCTTGACAGCACCAACTACTTCCAATGGTGGTCCTACATTGTGGATTTACTTAGAAGTAAAGGTCTTTACCGAATAGCCTCAGGCCCAGAAACCAAGCCGAAAGATGAAGAGAAGGTAGCTAAATGGGAAAATAGGCAAGATTAAGCACGTGGGTTGATAGGGATGTCTATCTCTCCCGATCTTAGATTCCATATTGCAGAACTTGATACTCCTGATAAAGCAATGGAGCAACTTACACTAAAGTTTTTGGGATTAAAAATGAAATTAGAGCTCATCAACTTGAAAATGAGTTGCTTACATTGGATCCTAATAATTTTTTCTTGCATTGAAGATTTCTTGTCCAAATTCAAGACCCTTAGATATCTCTTGGAAGGTGTTAAGGTTAAGAAAGAAGATAGTAACCTTATTTATTCCATCCTTACTAAGTTGGGACCCGCCTACTCTGTATTTGTTTCCACCTTCCATTCTACAAGGGAAGCTTTCATTTGTCAAGGAAAAGACTACAAGGCCCCTTCCTTTGACTCTTTTTGTGATTCTTTAATAAGAGAACAAGAACAACTCTTACACCTTGGTCTTCTTAATCTTGGAAACTCTTCCAAGAAAGCGTTAGCCGCCCAGCAGCAACCAAATTCAAAGAATCCTAAGAAGTC